>QNQO01009927.1:0-24004 GCA_003290165.1 Berberis thunbergii | reverse complement strand
TACTAGTGGCAGCTCTAAAAAGCACAAAAAAATGGAGTGAAGTTGCACTGGCTGCTATCTTGTACTTTATGTGCCCTCTTTTCGGCAGTGGTCTCTTCCTGCTACCAAAATCTCCACACCTCCACCGAATTTAGCTGCTTGAGCATCGCTGATCTTTCTGCTCATCTTCTGTGAAAGTATTAGTAGTGGATTACTTCAGTTCCTTTCTTCAGTGTCTTTAAAGATTTTCAGTATGAAAATTTGCTTTGCGATGGGGCTTGTTTATATAGCACACAAGAGTTGCAAGGTTTGATCTAGAAGAAGCAACTTGGAACATTTGTTTTGAGATGGAAAGTGGGGAGGTTGGGAGGCAATGCCAGCTATGATGTTTGGCTGTACAAGGATTCTTTCAAATATTGATATATAAGACGCCAATGGTAGTCTGATTGGATGGTTAAGGCTGTAACTCCCACGTCTTGGGTTCTAAACCCACTGGCGACACGCTCTCCTTTAAAAAAAAAGATATGTAAGACACAGATTCGAGCTTCTAGGCTGATTTGGTTGATTCCTTGATTGCTATTTACTCTCTTTTTTCATAATTATTAAAACCAAGTTGCCTCAAATCTGTCCCTTGATCAATTTGAAATGAAAAAAGACTAATAGCATAACATGCATCGGACTCAACTTTTGCATAAACAAGTCTATAGCTAGCTAGGAGCATAGTGGTTTTAGATTCTAGCTGGAAAAGGCAGAGTCCAATAGTGCAACAGTCATCTTTTTAGTCTTCACTTATATGGTATTCTATATGGAAGTAATCCTCAGGCTTGACTCACTCAACAGGTTCTGACCAACATCGGCCAACCATTTTGTTGGCCGCTCTGCACATGATCAATGTACAATGGCACTTTCCTCAAAGTTAAGTGAGTATGTTACTGATATATGTATCACAAGCTGGAACAAAGGGATGGTTTCCATGTTGAAAAGAATGTGAAACAGGGAAGGTGGTGGAACCACCTACTCAATTTGTGTTGAGCTGGACGAAAAGTGTAAGGAAGAATTCTGTGTGACAAAATGTTGACAGGAGCTTGAATTTGGTGCAGTCGGCGGTCGTGGTCCGTGGTCGTGTTTGGTGGCTGGAATTGTTGACATGGAGAAAAGAACAATATCCTTTCATTTACATAAATAGAGAAGTGGTTTTCCATCCGTCTCTCTGTGTATATGTGAGGATCATGTAATCTGAATGTTTCGAATTTTGGATTTATTTGAGAAATCAATTTGTAATCTATTTGTATCATGAATTTGGAACAATAAAGTATTGTTCATTTGTCGTGAACGTAAGCGAGTTTGACCAGTTAGTTTTCATGTTGGCAGTCTGAATTTTGTGTGTTACATTGCAGTATTGTTCACGAGAAAATAACAATAATGTTACTGTTCACATGTATGGTAGTGTTTGTAATGTACAATATCGTATATGTATTTAATACTATTTATAAATACGGTATTGTTAATTTATACGCTGCCGCTCCACTGTTTCGCGCAGAGTTGCTGGTCTGCTTTTGTTAGGCATTACAAATTGTCAGAGCTACGTTGCGCACAACATTCAAGTTGATGGTAAAGATGGTTTCTGGTAGGTAAAGGAAGAGTGCATGGGAGACGTTACAAACATTTTGACTCTGAAGAGTTGTTAGTTCAAGAGGATGCCATGATGATTGCATGTGTGGCTTCTTTTGACTCAGAAAATGGATGTCAAAGCTCACATGTGTGGCTTCTTTGAAAAAGATGGTAGCTTTAAAATGTCGAATTAATCTTCAAGAGTTCGGCACAAGGAATCAAACTCTATATAAACAAATGACACCTTCGATCTTTGAGACAATTACAAGGACTCAAACACAAGAGTCCTTGTGGGACTCAGAGTTTTTGTGTGATGAAGTGTTTGGTTCACAATTTATGTGGGACTCAATGTCATTTTTTTTCTCCAATTAAAGCAAGCATACAACAACTACTGTAAAAAAAGTAAATATAAGGCAGCTATGAAAAAACACAGCATAACAATCAGAGCGTACAGCTGAAATGCAGCAGCAACATTGCAGCAATACGACAGCAACATCGCAGCAGCAATGCAGCATCAGATTGGCTGCAAATACATCGCTAAAACATAGCAGCAGTGTGTTGTGAGTGTGACGTGAAATGGGCTGCGATAAGGGCGTGAAACAGGCTGCGATAAGGGTGTGATTCGGTTGGTGTGCAGCGTGAAACAATAGCCAAATAGAAGAATGAAATCGAGTGATTTGGAGTGTTCTTCGTTTGCAAGTTTCGTCAAACTTTTGGCGGTATTGTTGGCTTGAGATTGGGTAATCTCAAGGATTGTTGCCTGACAACGTTATATCTTCAACTAAGTGTTTCCATATTAATAAGAAAGTTATAGAGTCATCAACTGTGAAGTAGGCAAAGCGAACCACATAAATCTCGGTGTCATCTTTATTTTCTGCACATTGTTTGTTCTTTCTGTTACTTGCATAACAATTTTAGCCATTCACTATCACCAACTAGGTCTAGGACTTGTGTTGGATTATTTGCATTAGCTAGTATTTTTCCTTAAAGTGGTATCAGGGCGCCAGTTAGTTGGTATTTGTGTTTTAAATGTGTAATACCCGCCTAATTAAATGAATATAAAATTTCTTTTATAACCCTAATGTTGATGGGTTGCTACTAAATTGTATTTGGGTTGGTTTTGGACTTTATTAAACTAATAAGTAGGGTTTTATTATGTGAAAGAGGATGGATGCATTCAGAAGTTGGTGGGGGGCGAATAGCCACCCACCTTATAAAGAGAAAAATCCTATTTCTTTTTTTTCTCTCCTTCTTTTCTCCTTCCTTTTCCCTTTTCCTTCTTCACAATTTTTTTTCTCAATGGCGGCTGATGGTGAGACGAAACTGGCAAGGAGCAGGAGAGAGGATGAGAAAGAGTTTGAACGGTGATTGCAAGGAGGCGAGAGGAGACAGTGGATTGCTCAAGCATTGTTGGCAAGTGCTGATGTGTGTGTTGTTGCAAGATGAACTGCGATTGTGTTGCTGCTACGAGAAGAGACTGCGAGAGAAATGAAGGTGAACGACTGTGTGCGACGATGGAGCAGTGGAGTGTGAGGTGATTGAAAGGAGTTGGTGGCAGAGAGATAAGACAATGGATGTTGTTGTGATGAGGGATGCGATTGGGATGATGCTGGATGGAGGCTTCGGGCTGCGATTGCGAGGATGGGGTTAGATGGACTGGATCTGGTGTGTGTGGTAAAGATTGCCACTGTGGGATGCTATTGTCTAGCTGTTCGTCAAGTTGTAAGTGTGGGAATTCCTGTCTCAACAAGCCATTTCATCTGAGACCTGTGAAAAAGATGAAGTTGGTCCAGAGAGAATGTGGTTTGATCATGCTAAGCTCATCCTTGATATTCATGATTTTTGGATTAATCTCAATGTTCAAGGTAGAAAGGGTCTTGTCCTTTGGCAGAAATTGAAGTTGCTTAAATCTTTCTCAAAACTTGGAACAAGGAAGTGTTTTGATCAACTGCATACCATGATTGATAATACTCAATCCAGCCTTCATACTCTTTAATTGAGCTTAAGGTTGAATTGACCAAGCTTCTCAAAGGGAACATATGTTTCGGAAAAGGAAAACAGGAGCTAAATGGGATAGATTTGGAGACTACTGCTCTAAGGTGTTTCACAAGCCTGCCTTCAAGCAAACAGAGGCAATGAATTGGCTCCTCAGTCAGAATGGAGTACTTTTGATAGAAAAATTCAGGAAGCAGGGAAGAAGATTGGCATCTCCTCAGATGCATTTTGGAGGTCATCCAGCCAGAGAGGAAAAGAGATTCAAGATTGATAAGGGTTATTGCGTGGATTCGTTGCGAAATCCTTTACGGTTTGCGATCTCTTCGGTGAGTTCTCTTTTACCCCTTTCAGTATTTTTTTTTATGTAGTCTCTCTCAATTTGATCTTTGTGAAGAAATATTCACAAACAATTGTTTGTTTATTTGGTAATTGGTTATGTGTTTTTTGGTATTTGTTTATGATGTTTAAGCAATGTATTATTTTTGTCTTTAGCACTTATTGCTTGGATGTGTAACAACTCTAGGACAGAATTTGCATTTGTGCTTGTAGCTTTACTTACTTTTTCATTATTTGAGATATAAGCATTGAGTCTTTGGGATGTCACATTAGGATGGTGTGGTTGTGAGTGTTGATGAAATAATTTGGGGTTTTGAGAGTTATGAAATTGGTTGTGAATATATAAGTTTGACTGTTTATTTAGTACCCTATATGTACAATCAAAAGGGACAAACAGATAGTCATTTTTGGGTTTAGTTAGATCTGTTAAGTTATACATGATGAACCCCCTCATCATTTAGATTGGATCAGGGGATTGAGCTTAAGTTTATTGGTTTAAACCACTAGTTGGTTTGCAATTCAACCCAAGACAAGTTTAGAATAACCATTTTTTTTAGTAAGCTTTTGTGGACTGGTGATCATATATGTTGAATTTTGCTGCTCATTACATGGTTCTGTGTTATATTATAATCTAGCATATTATATATGCATGAATAACTAGTGAACATAATTTGATATAAGTAGATCCTTTCACTACATGATTCTATGGGTTGCACTCGCATTCCAACCAATTTATATTTTATTAAATAAATATTAGATATTGGTTTGGAATTTAACTGAGCATTTGTTTAGCTTTAGTATTTGTATTGTTATGCGAATTGGTGTGCATACTGTTTTTCATATGATGCAAAGAGATGAGATGTGTGAATTGTCAATGTGTCAAATATTACTTGTTTCCCGAAAGAACAGTGGATACTGTGGTTGATTTACTTATGGTTGACAAAGTGTCACCATAAACGAGTTTTGAGTTTTAGTTTTTTTTATGCTCTTTTCCACAACTCCGAGAAAAAAAATGTGAAAAGAAAAGAAAATTTTGTATACAGACTTGCTTGTATGCGTGTGATATTATGGGTATGTAGACTTGCTTGCATATCGGTGCACGTTCCATGTGTGTTCGGTTGTACGTGTAGATTTAGGAAGAATGCTTGCCATGGATCGAACTTCGGGTGTGATGACATGTTCCTCGAGGTGGCACCCCACTTGGAACATGTACGCTCCGAGTGGTTTCGAAGGCAAGGGAGACAGACTTGGGTGAGGTGTGTTCGGCACATGAGGAGAGTGCGATTGTAGAAAAGTAGCGAGATTTTTTTTTTTTTTTTGTATGTGCATGATTACCTTTAAGGAAAAAACTAATGCTCATTCAACCATTGAATGAGAACTACATGTCTTCCTAAAGGTAGAAAATTGTGTTTTGTTAATATTTCAATAATAGTCTAATAATGATTATGAATTGTATAGTTGTTGCATTTATGAGGATTGATAACTCAAACTTTATTTATTAGTAATCAATAATGCATATTTATTTATTATGATGATAACACCATTGCCTCATTGAGGAACTACCTGATGGTGTAGTTATTTATTGATTGATTTATTTTAATGTTGTCATGTGCGGATTTATTGATTTTGGGATGAAGATTTCTCACACCAGCTTTATTGCTGACCCGAGTGAGCTTTTGCTTCTTGGGTACATTCCTTTTGGAATGTAGCCGATTAGCCTTTCAGGTTTAGAGATTTGAGCTGCGTTACTGGAGTTCCGCTAGTGAGCTAGCCATGCCAGTCTTTTCTGGGTTAGATTTTTATTTGTTTCAGATGTTTAGTTCATGCTGCTATTTGTTTATGTTATTATTGAATTTTCACGTCCCGAGTTTTGGGGGAAACGGATAATCCTAAGTGGATTTTGGGATTTTCGTTTCCTTCGAAAATCGGGGCGTGACAAAATGTGTCAATTAAAATGGCTAAAAGGTCTTCTTCATCACGTGATGATGGCTACATGAAAGTTCATGGGTTCGATATTGTTAGATTCAATGGTAGGAACAATTTTAAAGCTTGGCAGATGGATTGTAAAGATATTCTGGTTAGTTTGGATCAGACTGATGCACTTGATGAGAAATGAAACCATCATCAGATAAGGCGACAGTTGAGGTTATCGAGAAGTGGAGTAAAATGGATCTGAAGACATGCAATACGATTCGTTTGTGTCTTTCTCGCAATGTGGCTTACAACTTCGCTAATGAGATGACGGCTAAGGGTATTTGGGATAAGCTTTAGGCTATGTATCTTCAGAATGATCAGATGAATGTGATGTACCTACAGAAAAGCTCTTCACTTTCAGATTGCAGCCAGGTAAACTCATGACTGATCACATAAATGAATTTGAATGTTTATATTTAGATTGTGTTAGCTTGGGAGCTAAATTTGAAGATAGTCAGAAAACATTATTTTTGTTAATTTCTTTGTTACCGGAATGGAAACCGTTTGTTGATCAAATGATGACAACATTTAAGAAAGAAAAATTTGTGTATATAGTGATATTGTTCAAGCTGTACTTGCAAAGGCTTCCAGAAACAGTGCTTCGAATGAGGAGATTCAAGCACATGGCCTTTCAGTGACAAGGGGAAGAAATTACAAAATAAACAACTACAGAAGAAACCGGTCTAAATCAAAAGGCAGAGATATGTCTAAGGTTGAATGTCACAAATGTAAGCTCAAAGGTCATTACATAAGGAGTTATCCAGACTGGAAGGATAATTGCAATAAGCAAGAGAATGAGAGTAAGGGCGTAGTGAATATTGTTGAGACACCGGATGTGGTAGAAGATATTCTAATCGGGGGTGACTTCGCACATGCACTGATGGCAAAATCTTATGACCATTTGTATGACGGTTGGATGTTGGATACAGGAGCTTCGTATCATATGTATCCCCGTAAGGGAATGGTTCAGTACTTATCGCGAGGTTAAGGGAAGTTCAGTTAAAATGGGTGACTCTCGGCCTTGCAAGACATGGGTGTTGGTACAGTCAAATTCCAGTTGACAGATGGGTCATGTAGACAGCTTACCAAGGTACGTCATGATCCAGCTCTTTCAAAGGGGTTGATTTCTCTTGGGGTGCTTGAAGCTCAGGGCTACAAGTATATTGGCGAGAATGGATATTGCAGTGTTTATTTTGGTGACAGGTTGCTTATGACAGTGGTTAGGCATGCCAATTTGTATTTCCTTCAAGGAAATATAGTTGAAAGTGGAGCTATGGTTTCTACAGTTGTTGATGAGAAAAGTTTGATGCGTACACAGTTATGGCACATGTGATTAGGGCATGTAGGTGAGAATGGACTAAAAACTTCAAGCAATGCTTGCTTGGAGGTGATAAAATGGCAAAACTGGATTTCTGTGAACATTGCATCTATGGGAAGCAATGCAGGGTCAGTTTTAGTGATGCTACTCATAGCACCATAGGGATTGTGGATTACATCCACACTGATGTTTGGGGACCCTCTAGCGTCGCATCCAAGGGGGGTTCCAGGTATTTTGTATCTTGTGTGATGGAGTGTTTGGTTCACAATTCATGTGGGACTCAATGTCCTTTTATTTCTTCAATTAAAGCAAGCATACAACAACTACTTGTATAAAAGTAAATATAAGGCAACTATGAAAAAACACAGCATAACAATCAGAGCGTACAGCTGAAACGCAACAGCAATACGGCAGCACATTGCAGCAATACGACAGCAAAATCGTAGCAACATCGCAGCATCAGATTAGCTGCAAATACATCGCTGAAACATAGCAGCAGTGTGGTGTGAGTGCGACGTGAAACGGGCTGCGATAAGGGCGTGATTCGGTGTGTGTGCAGCGTGAAACAATAGCCAAATAGAAGGATTGGAATCGAGTGATTTCGGGTATTCTTCATTTTGTGAGTTTCGTCAAACTTTTGGCGGTATTGTTGGCTTGAGATTGGGTAAACTCAAGGATTGTTGTTTGACAACGTTATAATCTTCAAGTAAGTGTTTTCATATTAATAATAAAGTTATAGAGTTGTTGTCCGTGGAGTAGGCAAAGCCGAACCACGTAAATCTCGGTGTCATCTTTATTTTTTGCACATTGTTTGTTCTTTACTATTACTTGCATAACAATTTTAGTCGTTCACTATCACCAACTAGGTCTAGGACTTGTGTTAGGATTATTTGCATTAGCTAGTATTTTTCCTTACACAATCAAGGTTGGTGAGCATGAGATGCTTTCCACTCAGCAACCATTGTCCAGCAAATTTGTTAAGCTATTCATGAATGATATATTGAATTATTGGCAATGGATTGGATGGTTTTACTTTGCTAATCGTGGAGGAACGAAAAGGAGTGGATAGAAGGAAATAAGCGAAAATCATATATTTGTCACACATCTTAAGTTAAACCATGATAAAAGGATTACATTCCATCGATTAATCACAACTAGCAATGAGGATGACAAAGATCATGTCTATAGAAAAAGAGTTTGAACCTCTTCATCCATGTTGATATTTTGAATGCCAGATTTTAAATGGGATAAAAAAGATAGTTGACATTGTTTTGTGAGCACAGTAATGGAATTCTGGACCTTAGCGTGAGTCTGATGTATATTTTTTAAACACCGAAGGCTTCATCCATGATTCATTTGAGATTAGTTTGGTCTTGCATGTAATCATTCATTAAACATTGAAGGGAAGCTGGAATTTAAATAAAAAAAAAATCATTTACATAACTAGAGGTAGAGGTACTAAATCATCCGTACCATACATGTTCAATATGATTCTTGCTCTCTCTATTTCCTAAACTATGAATCTCTATCAAATTGAGTGATGATGCATAGTAGTAGTAGCAGCTTTGGAGAGCACAAAAACAATGGAGTGAAATGCATTAGCTGCTATCCTGTGCTTTATTTGCCCCTTTTGGGCAATGGTCTTCTCCTGCTACCAAAACCTTCATCACCTCCACCGATTTTAGTTGCTTGAACATCATTTCTCTTTCTGCTCATCTTCGTTAGCTAGGATTACTGACGGATAATTTTAGTTCCTTTCTTGACTGTCTTAAATGGTTTTTGATATGAGAATTTGCTTTGCTTTGAAGTTCGTTTATATAGCACACAAGAGTTGCAAAGGTTGATCTAGAAGAAACAACTTCGAACATTTGTTTTGAGATGGAAGTTGGGGAGGTGGGGAGGTGGGGAGGTTGGGAGGCATGGCCAGCTATGGTGTTTGGTTGTAAAGTTACCTATAATATTATAATATGAGAAGACCATATGATCCATTACTCTTCCTTTTCGACATTATTAAAACCAAGTTGCCTTTAATCTGTCCCTTAATGAAATCTGAAAGGGAGAGAAATGTCAGCACATGCATCAGCTCCAACTTTCTATAGTTGAACAGCGGCCTTGGGTGCTAGCTAATAGGGGCTCAGTATCATGGTAGAGACGTAGAGTGCCCTTCTTACGATTCTTCAGTCTATAACAAGTGCCGGGTCTACTGTTATGGAAATAATCGTCGGGCGGCTTCATCCACTCAACAATCCCAACAAGTTCTAACCAACATCGACCAATCTTTTTGCTTGGATTTGTTTTGCATCTCATTTTTTTTTAAACCAAATCTGGAATCAGAGAATGGTTTCTGGTATCATGTTGTTGGTAAAGGATAGATGGTTTTGTGTAGGTAATGAAAAAGTTGATGGGAATATAATGGCATTATTTTGACTATGAAAATTTTAGTTGATGCCATTTTAGGTAGGGTCATGAGTGAGCACAGCTGACAGAACTAAAATAAAGGAAAATGGGAGGTCCCCATTTGCATGGATGGCTTCTTTGAAAATATAAGGAATTTTAAACGGGGTTTGAATGTTTGAGACGTTGAGTATCTCGAGGGCTTTTAATCGAGAAGAGAGTTTGATAAGTGAAAAGATCGAACAAGAAATTTTTTTCAATGGAGAGCCTGAACAAAGTTTTCCCGCTTCAACCAGAAAAACATTTTACTGGCAAAAAAAATTTATTTTTCCTAAAAAATCAAACGGTAGAGAGCTAAAGTTTGGGAGAATAGTTTTTTGAAACGCCAAAAAATCAAACACACCCTAATTTGTGGATCTCAGTCCAGGCCAAATCTCTGTTTTCATGCTCAAACTTCTGGTGAGCGAACGCACACACCATTAAATTTCTCTCTATGATTCACCAGAATTTGTATTCGAAACTTTTTGGGGCATTGAGTTCTCCATATCAGTTCTAGACACACACCAATAGGGGTCGGCACAGGACAGGATGGAACGAAATATACCCATCCCGTTCATACGGGATCGGGACGGGACGGGATCAGTGGGCTACCTGTGACTGCTGCGAACATTATCATCATATAAAAGCGTGAAAAATAACTTTCTTATAATTAGATATAGATGTGGCATGCAATATAAGGGTAGTCACTAAATCCCCTAACAATGAAGTCGAGTAGGCTTGACTTTTAGAAAATGACATGATAAATGGGACCCACTATGAGTATTGTGTCGCTGTGATGGCCTCCCAACTGATTTTACAATTTCATTACTGTGGAAAACAAAATTCATAGTTCCTTGACAAAATGACATTTCATCTTTTGTTAGTGAAAAAATATAAACCTATTGATGATGCTCTAACATATTCATAATGATTTACCATCAATACATATATTGTAATTAAAAAATTATTTTTACAGCCCGGGGCATCTCAAATTCTTAGCTCTGCCCTTGAATGTTCCCTTTTGAATATGTATTACTCAGTTAAATGTCATTTTTCATCTTCACCTGGGTATTATCAATATTTGGAAGTTAAATAATTTGAGCCACTTTTATTGGAAATCCAAGCAACAGTCTGCTATCTTTCTCTTGCTTAATGAATATTTATTTCTTGAAGTAACATTTCTGTTACCACTGCAAACACCATGAGTTTCTGTCAGTCATCTGTAAGTTTATATAAATAAAAATAAATAAATAAATATATTAATAATAAATATTAAAAAAATAGCTCGGGACGGGGCGGGATTAAAATCTTTATCTCATCTCATCCCATTCTAGATCGGGACGGGACCGGATCAGAATGAAATTATTCAATACCATTAAGACTCGAAAAAATCGAGACGGGACGGGATCAGAATTGCGGGATGGGATACCCACTCCTACACACCAACAATCATGAATGGGATATTGCAATGGTGAATCCTCAAGAGTGGGCACAAGGAAATCAATCTATAAAATAAAGAGGACCATTGATTGAGGTTGGTGGATTAGGAGATGTCTTTCAATTAAGTAACCATTATCTTTCAAACTATCTTAGGTTATTCAAGTAGTTTTTCCTGGATTATTGGCATTGGATTTACTAGTTTTATGTTTTGCAGAGTATTCGCAAGATTGGAATCGCAATGGCATATGTGAATTAGAGATACATATGTTCTCTCCATTAAAAGCAGAGGAACAGAAAGGGAGTGGATAGAAAGAAATAGGATTTGTCGTAACATTCCAACCCCGGTTTACATGGGAATCACATCCTTCCATCCCTTGTAAAATCAAATTCTGATAGTTTATAAGAACCTTAAGGATGAAATACTTGTGTTTAGACAAATCCTAGTTAAACCACAATGCCACTCCTAGGAAACCCTGGATCCTGTGGAAACAAACGAGTCTAACAACCCCAACTCTAGCTGGCCTGGGAAAGGGGCGAGGTTTTGCTGCCTGGGTGGAGCAAATGTACACTTTTGCTCTCCTTTTTAACCACTTTTTAACCAAGCAGCTGGGCCCAGGCCAGCAAGAATTACAATGCTAGAGGAGTAGAGTCTGGACTTCTTCTCCCAGGGTTGATAATTTGTATGGTCACATTCTCACAAGGGAAATGGAATCAAAGGAATATGCTCACATAGTTGACAATGTTTTGTGATCAGAGTAATAGAATTCTGGAGTAACTGTGGAGATAAGGGTACTTATCATCAAGGACAGCACAAACAAATAGGATTCATTCCCTCATCTAGAAACCCAACAATTATTGATAACCTCCTCCGTCCTCACCATCTTCTCGCTACAGGCCAAGTAACAGCTGGTACTTAACCAAAGACAAATTATAAACATCTAAACTCGAGCACACAAGTTTTCCATTGTGAGTACGCCACATATTCTGGTCAAACCACCCATTCCCCTAATTATCAACAAAATTGTTCAGTACAAAATTGAAACTCCTAATACAGAACACAGGAGTCTACTAGAATATTAACACAGAAAGATAAAAACAATGCGAAATAGAAAGGTAAATTGATAATATTAGAGTACATTCAAACTTGTAATAACAATAGAGTTTAGGAATACACCACACATAAGAATTTGTAAAAAGTATGAGGATGAGAAACTCCAGGAGGAAACTGCGGCAACAGATAACACGGAGAACACAACAACATGTAACACACAGAATGCAGGACAACTTCCCTAACAAACAGAGGTATGCGACAGCAACAATAATCATATATACACAACATTATTGATAACTATAATCGAACCTCCTTACAGAGATTAGATCTGTCAATAAAACTGCCCATCTCACCCCTCTTAAAATTCTGTTGAAGATGATCGAGTTTGCATGAGCTTATTCTGCTATTCGAAGTGAAGAAACAGCTTGAGCTGCCATAAGGGCTGCTGAGATTCCTGCAGTACCACGAACTGCCTCATCAAAATATGGTGCACATTGGTCTCTTCCCAAAATATCGGGCGACATTGACCAATTTCCAATGGCATGCTCATTCAACTTGCATCCCAATCCATAAGTATTAGATATCCATCCCATTCCTTCAACGGAGTACTTCGTCAATCCCTGATCAGCATAATCCACATCTCGTCCTCCCATGAGATGACCCACATTACCAGTTTGGCTCCAAGGGTTAAACCAATTTGTGCTTTCCAGCATTACCTTGCACGAATCATCGGAATCTTCCCCAAGGACATGCATAGCTACAGCCTCTGCTATTGCAGCACCCTCTTCGTCAAGCCGCTGTTGTTCCTCTTTTTTCTTCTGCTTCTTCTTCTCTAGCTCAGAACGGATGGCAGCAGAAGTAGCAAGTGCTTTCTCCAGGCGTCTCTTTTTCTTCTCAGCTTGTTTGATACGATCCAGCTCGTCCTTTCGCCTGTTTTTTCTTCCCTTTTCTAACAATTGGTGGTGCTTGAACACACCCCAGACTATCCATGACAACTACTTACTATTCTAACCAATCAAATCTCTATGCTCAACTTCTTCAAGAAACTTGCCTAAAGCATGTATATTTTCTCTATTACCATCTTTCTTCGTATTAAAACTATTTTTTTTTCTCAAGTATCTAAAAACTGAAAATGCTGAGGAAGCTAAAAGAACTTTTTAACAGCCGACACCTACACCCACTCAGGTCTGAATGAGTATCTCATTTTACGAACAATACAATCCCAAACGGAAACAACAGGTGAAAGCATAAGAGAAAAGTAGTAAACACCGACAGGGGCATCCCTTGGTGATCTCCCTAATTTTCCACAGCACTTGCATTTGTCCATCTTAATATTAAAAAGAAACCAGTAACAATTTAACTAAAGTGAAGTTCACAGACCTAAAAGTACTTCCACATGTTCGCAACAGCTGCAAGAGGACAAGAATTTACCATCAATAATCAATAACAGATACGAGAAAGATACTTTAAAAAACTATAACCATAAAACTAACACACAGATCTAAGCCACGAAGAAATACACACCCCGACAACGAGTCTCACTAGTACAACACAAACACACAAGAACAATGAAACCGACTCCCTATTTGGTACCTATACAGCTATACCACACAGGGAAAAAAAGGTACTAACATACACAAATGAAATCACTAAAGGGGTAAACAATAGTGAACTTCAACCCACCACAACTCTTGCAGAATTCCTTAATCTTCAATGTCCCAAATGTCACTAGCCCAAAATATCTGATTAACCCTTATCACTATTACAGATCCCTAATTAATCCCTAATCTCCAATCCTCTAAACCATACATCCAGTCACTCCCCCATTCCTCCAATACATCAAATCAAAAAGGGGTAAAACAAGTAAATTTGAATCCATCTTCTCCAAATTCCCCTTATTCCTAGAAACCCCAAATTCCCCTTATTCCTTGAAACCCCAAATTTCACTCTTGGATATCTACTTTCATTGGCCTAATCAAACCCTCAATCCTTAAATCCTCATAAACCCTAATTTCTACAATAGATCCCTAATTCACCAAATCCTCCAATTGTCCAAATACAGAACCCAATAAAAATCACATCTCACCTCATTTTTCTACAGATTCGAATCAACTCAACTTCAATTACAATCAACAACCAAATTACCAAATAAAAACCAAGATTGAAAAAGAGAAATGAATCAAATCAAAAGGGGTTTCATAATTGAACTCACCGGACGATCAAAATGGTGGGTAGAACAGAGCACAGCGAGCCTCTTCCGTCTTCATATCGAATCGAATCGAATAGAGGAAGGAAGAAGGGCCAAAAATTGGGGAAAATAAAGTTTGGGTTTTTTAAAAACAGAGATCTTGATTTGGATCTGAAACATAGAAGAGAGGAAAAGATTGTACGAGAAGGATAAAGAAGGTATATAAAGGAAACCGTCACATGAGATGTGCGTGAATGACAGAAAATTTGAAAGGGCAATGTTTGGAAATTTTTGTGTGGTGACATGTGGAGGGGTAGCCCGTAGCGATCGACATGGGCCGTATATCTAGTGTTTGTGACTTGGTTTGGAAAAGAGAAATACGATGGAAGACTTTGTAGTCAAATGTTATGACCAGAGCTTTGCTAGGGGTCGAGGAAAAGGAGCGAGGGACCATCCATTCTTCTCGAGATGAGCGCATTATTATTGAGATGTGCATTAGCATTCATCTTGAGGATGATGCATTCATCTCTCCCTTTCCCTCGACCCCTAGAATTTTCGGACCAAATGTTTGGTCATGGCTTTAAATCGTATACTTTGTTGGAACTCGTACATTTAGGCTGCTTGAGTATGGGAATGAAAAATGGAATATTTCTATATTTTGGTTATTTGATGGAATGGAAATGAGAATGATCTGTGTCATTGCCATTATGCTCTCAATTATCCACCATGAATTTTGGATATATGGCCAGGGACGGAGCCATTAGGGAGTAAGTGGGGGCACTTGCCCATGCTGACTTATTTTTTTATGCTCACCCTTGCGATGTCGACGAGTCTGTCTCATTTCACCCTTTCTTCTATCCGTTCTCCCTCCTTGCTCTGCCCATTTCCTCTCTTTTGCTTCCTCTATCTGATTATTACGACACCAACAACTGTCTCGCCTTCTACTCTCTTCTTCTCCCTCTCTTTTTGCTTGATTTAGTTACTTTTTCCACCTTCACCATCAACAACCTCAACCTCTCTTTCATGCGGTGAGGAAGAAGAGTTAGGGGTGGGCATCCCATCCCGCCATCCCGTTCCCCTCCCGATTTTTTCGGGTCTTAATGGGATTGAATAATTTCATCCTGATCCTGTTCCGTTCTGATTTAAAATGGGATGGGATGGGATGAAAATTTTCAATCCTGCCAATCCCGTCCCGTCTTGAACTAATTTTTTAATATTTATTATTTATTTATTTATTTTAGGATTGCAATATTTGGATGCCCATACAAATTTCCTGATGCATATAACATTTTAGCATCTAAAATTTTAAATGTCGTTAGGCTATCAACTCATATTTGAAGACCAATTTGTTTAATTATATTTAACTATGGTGCATTCGATTTCATTCAAAACTTTGGATGCTCAACCTATAATATAATTTAATGGGTTTCTAGTATCATCTCATTTGCAATGATAGATATGCATGAAAATTAAATTTTGTGAGAGATTCCAATGACAGCTTCATGTGCTTATTATGACATAGGTTACATTATGTTTAGTTGATTGCATTTTGGTTTATTATTTCATTTTCAGCATGGTTATGTGTGAACATGCAATTTGCTAAAGATCTATTTTAGTTATTGAAATTGCATGGTCAATTTGAAACGCGTTGATCCCATCCCGTCCCGAACCCGTTTAGGATGGGTCGAGGTCGGGATGAGGTTTATCTCATCTCGTCTAATCCCGATCCCGTATGAACGGGATGGGATAGAGATGGGTTTATCTCGTCCAATCCCGTCCCGTGCTCACCCCTAAGAAGAATGTTTTTTTTTTAAATGTATTTTCTCGAGATAAGTTTGTATCTCGAGGTTTAATTTTACATTTTATAATAGATTTCTAGAGATACATGAAAATTGATCCATAATTTTTCCTCAATATGCATATTTGAATCTCGATGTTCATCTGTGAGTTATTGTTTGAAAGCATGAACCTTTTGACAATCAATGCACTTTGACCTGCTAATCATGGGGGAACTGCAATAGTGATTAATGTAGGGTTAACCTCAAATATCTATTTATTATGATAGGTGGAAAATTGCAAATAACCCAATTTTTTTTGTCCACATCTAATGTTGCATTTGAAATTAATTTTTGCCACTTAACTTTGAGTAAGTATAGGGAGTCATATTTGGTGGCCAGTTTTGATTTTTTTTTTTTAACATTTTCTCTTTAAAACACAATCACAAACACTATCTATAAAAAAAAAAAAAATTTAAAAAAAAAAAAAAAAAAAAACCCCCAAGTGACCACCAAACATGGCTCTCTAGAATTGTTGGTTAACTTTATGAGTAAGTCTAGCTAGCCTTGTTTGGTAGTTTTTTTTTGACATTTTTTTTTGTGTTTTACACTTTTTACCTATTATCTTTAAAACAAAACCACAAACACTATCTATATAAACGGTAAAAGTGTAAAAAGACTAAAAAATCCAAGAAAATGCTAACAAACAAGGTTGGCTAGAATTTGTAACTTATATACATTTTATCCTTCATATATTTATCTTTTGTGCTCTTATAAAGTAGCTTATTGAACTTATTGTCTTCCTCATAGAGTTTTGTTTAGCAATTGGTGTTTTGAATAGTTATTTATGTATTATTCGAATTAATTTTTTTGTTAAAGTGATTAATTATTATATTATCATTAACTAACTATACTCATCACTTCGCCCCCTTCAACAAAAATCCTAGCTTTGTCACTGTCTATGGTGAGTAATAAGGCATCTATATTAGATAAGAAGCTAAATAAACAAATAAGTTTTGACCATAAGCATCATAACGGGCATTCTTAGGGTTTGAAAAGAATTGCCCGTTACAATAAAATAATTTGTAATTATCATTGTCATTTTTATACCAAACCAAACAAACAAATGGCTTAAGTTATTGTAATGATCATTATCATTACAATGGTCACACCCATTCCATTGAGTAACCAAACACGTCCTTAGAGATTTCGAGTATTTAACATGTTCCTTGACTACTTGACTACAAGGTACGCAAGGTACTATATTATCAGGACGACTACGCACAATATGCCATGGACCCATGGTTGAGCCTTTCAATAATGCCTGCAACTTTTCGCAGTAAACTGAACTCACTGTAATACCCAGCACATACTATAGCCCTGTTCAGATTGGGCATGGACATCACCCGGTTCATAATGCGTTCATACTTCATAGGACACACGAACTCTTGGGAAAAAATAATAAGCTAAATTTTTTGTGAGCTTATCTAGCTTTGATCTTCCATTAACTCAAACCACGACACATTCAAAAACCAATTCAAATCAACAAGTCAGATACTGAGGATCATGAAGACGAAACAAAACAGTTCGCTCAAAGTATAGTCCAGCCAATAGTTGAAGGCGCCTAAATCACACTAAAGTTCCATACAAGATATACAACGTGTTACTGCAGGCTCTAAATTTCTTCTAATTTTTGTTTACTATAACACATCCATCTCCCTATTTGCCTGCTTGCTTACACAGTCAAAACCTTTGCCAACTCCATCAGAAACTAACAAGATTACTTTTGTACAGATTACAATCTACTACATGACCATCACACTACTTAAGACAAACTACTGCTACTTCGTCTTTTCCATCACGACTAGAGATCATTTCCAGAAAGGAATAAACAAGAAAAGGCCCAAGAAATGGTGGAAAGGTGGTGGTTTGCTGAATGCTGCAATAGGCTCGACTTTCTCATTTCTAATGGGCGCACCAGCCTCACTGATATCATTATCACGCTTCTTCGGAGTTGAGATAGCCATCGGTACCTAGATTTATGAGTAGAAACCATCAGGGATTGACATTGTAAAAGGAAAAGGAGTAATTAGAATATCTGTGATGTAGCTAAAAAGTGTAGGTAATTACCAGGACAGCCTTTCAAAGGATGGATTTGTTTGATTACATTCTTTGCAGCCAGTAGTCTAGTAAAGCCACTCATATCAGTCCAAGTATTTTCTCTTCTAGTTAGAAAAAAGAAACTTTCAAATAGTGAAACAAAGACGATCCTGCAGTCTGAATGATCAAGTTACCGTCAACCAGTCAATACAACAGAATCATAAAACAAAATAAGAGCTTTTTAGTTTGCACAATTTTCAGATTTCAGAATAAAGATCTAATTTGTGTCCTAAATTTTGAAATACAAAAGGTTATGTTAGGACTCTAGAGTACTTGTTGACTGCTCGAGCTTTCTAATTGAATCTAACATAATACCCGGAAGGAGAACCTAGAGGCTGAATTTAACTGAATTAGTATCATGTAAACTGCAGACTACAGTCATTTGAATATTGATAAGTTCAGCATACTAAATACTGAACAAATATACTACTGGGCCTATTTGGATATCACCCTCTATTAAATGGTTAGGGCCTTCAGTGCATAGATGGAAGAAATGTGAAGAATAAATATGATTCAAACATAGAGCCAACTTTTGGTGGGTATGGTCATTCGAAACCTGCTTTAAACCCATTGTTGGCTAGTTTTGGAATAGAAACTTATGTGATTAACATCTATCGACATATTGGTTTGGCTACATCATGTCTCATGCATCACATGAATATCCCTAATTAGCCACGCAGAAAATGCCAAATGTGGGGTTCTCATGAGGGTTTCACTCTGAAAGGCCTAAGATCATAGCATGAATCAAATCATACAATTAAATTCATCTTTTAGTCCCATTTTGACTATTGCTAAGAAGTTATTAAAGGTCATAGAGATATAGATCCTATAGAAAAGGCTCAAGTAATATTTGAACCATTAGAAACAGCAATTGAAGTCAATATACGAGCATATTTGCACATCCTATACTGAGTTTTCACCTGATTCCTACCCATGCTTTTCCTCTTTTGTCCTAGGAGCATTTAAATGGCTTCATTCAATGATCTAGTTAGACAACACAAAATGGGTAGAACAGGAACACTTGAAACTTATATTGACAACTACTAGAAACACAAAATGGATCAAACCTAGTAAAAGACTTCAATTTTGACTTGGGAGGTCTGCTTAATGTGATTAGTTGTTTAGTTCTTCTGTCAATTACAACTACTGTGAAATGAAATATGATGAACCGTTTACCAATTGCTGATATGAGAAGACTTAATGTTCTTCTAGCTTTTCATCAATTATAAATCATTAGCATGTTCCCTCCGGAACCTGTTCGATTGTGATCAATTTCAAATCTGAATGTCTTTAGTGCCAATGCTTTGTATTCATGGTAACGGTCGATGTAAGTTGGTAATAAATTATGATGATGTGAATTTGTTGGAGCTATGGTGTGGTGTTTGGAAGTACGTTGGAATATGTAGAACTTTTGTGATTGGTCTTATACAATGCCATATATCTTCTTCTTGGTTGTTTGTTGTTTTGTGTTGTCTTAGTTGTGCTAGCTTCTCGATTTTTCATTGTGAGCAGACGCTAAAACTGGGATTATATGGAAAGGTTGCATCTAGTACTTCAGAGCTATCAAATATTAGCAATGTTATCTATCTAACATTTCACATTGCTTTTTTACTGTTCATGAACAGTAATTCAAGTGTGTTTGTCCTACGTGGCGTAAAGGCATAACTTAAGTGAATATGTGAACCCCGAGTTTTCCTCTTCACATCTCTTCTCACAAGTTCATAGGGAGAAAAAGAAAGAATAAGGGTCTGCTGTGCAATGGAAGCAGTAATTTTGCTCTCCACTTTATAATTGGTAGCAAGCTTCCATCAAGTTCAATTCCTTTTCGTATGTATTCAATTGTGTTCGTTGTTATTTGGAGTTTGGGATTGTGTTCGTTGTTATTGCTGTGCAAAGTTTCAGTTTATATGGTGAAAATGAAACTTTGCTGAAAGTTCACAAGTTTGGGATTGTAAAACATCACAAGTTCATATGGTGAAAATGAAACTTTGTTGAAGCCTGAAAGTGTTGCCTTCTTTCATGGCGATCCTCTTCAAGATGATAAATTTCCCTACTATTTTGTTGAAGCTTTGAGTTTGAAGGAGAAGGGCTAAGGAACCCACAATGGTTAACATTTAACCAATATAGTTAAGTCTACCTACTTTATAAGTTTATCTTCTATCCTGAACAAAATAATTTGGGCCTTAGGGAATGAAATCATGACTATAGGGCCCAAACTTAATTGTGGCCCAGATTTTAACCAAGTTCAAGGCCCAAGTTTAGCTAATTTAATTCAGTTTTTCCCTGCCCAAATTTAGCTAATTTAATTCAGTTTTTCCTAAGTGCACTGTAGTATTACTCAATTTAATTATTTGGACCAAATTTTAAGGATAAGTAAGTGACATGGAATTACCGTTGAAAAAATAGTGTGAGATTTGGGAAAATTCATATAAAAAATATTCTAAATAAATAATTTAGTATATGTTGAAGATGGTAGTAGCAGCAATGCCATTGCTAAAGATTGGCTGTAGTAAATAGCTAACTATGTGTGATAGTGCCAACGGCACGGGTATTACTCTAGTTCAGGTACGTAGGACAAAAGCAAAGTTTTTAGTCCTTCTACCATTTATCTTGCCCTAGTGATACAGTAGAGAAAATCCAGATTGCATATCAACATTTCTCACTTTGAGATACAGCAAAATAGTTAAGGACTTGCCAAGGGGAATTTCAAATGCCCAGCTATCCAGGAATTTTAGGGACCCCAAGCCCAATCCCCTTTTCGAAATCACACAAGATTGACATAAGTAAAAGAAATCTCAATAAGATGCCTACTGCCAACCAAGAAGACCAGATGCAATTGATACCTGCATAAGATCCAACCACTCCGTACATGCTAAGAATGTAACCCACCCCTCCCATTACTTTTGGGATCTTTTGTTAATTGCCACTTTACTCCAACATATAGAACCACTAGACGATGGCAAAACAACCAGACCATGGCAAAGGGACTATCACACGTGCAACAATACTTCAAGGTTACTCATTTGCATTAACACTCCAATTGGACACACACAATAAGAACTCAAAGCTGTAAGCTTTTGCACTCCGAGCCAAGGGACCAAGAAAACACGTGAGTAGGTTAACTACGAAAGGGAGTTTCTCATGAATCATCAATAAGTCTATAATTATAGACTTGATTCTTCCCTGGCTCAATGCCCGAGTGGTTAATGGACATCACAATGCATTTGTGTGTTATCAAAACTTCAGAGTAGGCATGCATGTACAACATGACAATGCATTTGTGTCATTTTCACTCTTCTTCCTCTAAACTAGAGACTACCTTGAGCATCTGAAACACTTCCGGTGACTAACCCCATTGTTCACATTGTCAAGAGGGTTTGGGATCGCTAAATTTCCGCACTAATTCTAACATTGCACACTTCTCCACCTCAAATTGATTAACTAAACAAACCCAGACTACTTGAATATTCCAACAATAAAAACACCTCCAATAATCGAAGCACCCTAACTACCTCCTTTAACATACAATTTCCAACATTTTTACCAATATGCTTCAAATTGTGTGGATCATCATACAAGGGTGAAGCTCATAATACTCGTAAATAAATTACAATAATATTTTAAATGTACTTCTTAATACAGTACTCGAATCAACAAGAACTACCATTCTATTATACAAATCTAACTATCACGAAACGAGGTTTGATCAAACAGATTCAATCAATTGATGCTTATTATTCTGAGTTACTTTTCCGAGCATTTAAAACAAATCACAGCAAAACAATAAACCCAAACAGAAACAAAATTCCATGTTGCAATTATGGAAAAATCTCACATAGGCAAGTATCACATCAACCAATCATCAAAGTAGAGAATACCCATATTGGAAATCCAGGTATAAACCAAAACCCATATCTTTGATTTGGGAAAGAGGGATTCGATCGTACCTTGAGTTTCTTCTCTTTGGTTGCTCTTCGAGTGTTCCTGAATGATGGGAGGAGAAAGAGGTGTTTTGAGTTTAACTCGGTTTGGAGACAAGGGGAAGTTTCTTGAAGTTTCAAGTTTCTCGTTACGACACTTTGCAATCAGTGTCGCATGCACCATGGACCTGGGGGTGGTACTTAGAAGCTACACATGTAGTTATTGGTCACTCGAGTGCTCACCCGCTATACGTGTGCGGTGAATTAGGGGTGGGCAATGTCGGTTCGGTTCGGTTTTGAACCCCAAATCAATTTCGAACCGATTTCATTCGATTTGTCTAAAATCCAAACCGAAACCAAATTTTGTATTTGTAAACCGATGAATCGGTTGAACCGAAATTCGGATCGGTTCGGTTCGGTTCGGTTGGGCCGAAATTTCAAGCTCAAGCATTTGAAAGACTTTCATTAAAACATGTCCAATTTTTTTACAGGTCCAATTTTTTTATAGACCCAATTTTTAGCCCCAAACTGAAAACTTTGAGAGAAGGGGGTGATTTAGTGCAATAGGGTGTATTGCAGTGCATTTGTTGCACTAATCAAGTATTGACACCTACTTGTTATTTAGTTATTTATATATATCTAATTAATCGGTTGGTTCAGTTATAAATCGGTCGGTTCAAAACCGTAAAACCGATATCGAACCGTTTATAATCGGTTCGGTTTAAATTATTTTTTTCTACTCATATTTCGGTTCGGTAATCGAACCGAATTTGAAAATCGGTTCAGTTGGTTAACCGGATTTAAATCGATTTTGCCCACCCCTACGGTGAATATTTAATATTTTTTTATTACAACCTTTTTTCAATAATAAATAAAAATTATTATTAAATTTCTAAATAAAATAATTATCTATAATTTTAATGGCCTATATATATTTATATAGTCTATAAATAATTAAGAATTTTGAATAAATTATATTATAAGCTTGGTATAAATAAAAAAATTGAGAAGGGCAAGTTTTTGATCGTAAATAATCTGAATTTAGAAAGATAAAATAGAACATATGTATAATAGTTTTTCATTTTAAATTATAAAATTACTCATGTCACTGTTCACCTATCTATTGATTTTTCTTGTAAATATAATAGAATTGGCAGAATATTTTGGACAATTAAAAATCAGGACAAAGACACACTCATCATTGTTCCTAAACGGAACTTGCATTATATAGTCAGGATGTGGGGTGCACTAAAAAATTATTCAACGAAAATACCTACTACCCAATTAAAACATAGCACATCAGTCAATATTAAAATGAATGTAAATTTTAAATGTTAATGTGTACCCTTGTACATGTAGACATTTCCAAAGGAATTGTCCATGCAAGTTTGTGACTGACCTTTTGCATTATTAACAACACTCTAAACAACAACGCTAGTAGGGCATATCAATTGATACTTACTAGTATTGGGTATGGCCTGACTCTCTAGACAAGTTTAAAAAACATATACAAGAACCATTGTCATTACTATAAACACTAAAAATCGCTTTTATGCAATATTTTTTATTCAGAAAGTTTAGACCAACACTCATAGATTCCACATAATTAATTTGAAGGATTGGATGCAATTGTTGACTATATGTGTTGGCAAAAAACACATTCATTTGGAACCTTTTTTTTTTTTTTAAAGTGAGCTTGGTTTGGCTAAGATCTCAAACCTTTAAAAACTAGAGATTACATTTTGATGTATATTTTTCCAATTACATTCCGTTTACAAATGTTTTCACATCCTTAGCAGATTTCAAAGATAAATAGCCCTGCAA
>QNQO01009926.1:0-41208 GCA_003290165.1 Berberis thunbergii | reverse complement strand
GAGTTCTGTAATATGTGTAGTATTTATGAAATGTTTGTCATGGATCGAATTTCAGGTGAGATGACATGTTCCTCGATGTGGCATCCACTTGGAACATGTACGCTCCGAGTGGTTTCAAATGCAAGAAAGACACACTTGGGTGAAGTGTGTTCGACACAAGGAGGATAGTGCGATTGTGGAAAAGATGCGAGATTTTTGTGTATGTGCATGATTGCCTTAATGGAAGAAACTAAATACCCATTCGACCTTAGAATGAAAACTACATGTCTTTCCTTAAGGTAAAATGTATTTGATTGACATTTAAATAATGGTGATTTGAGTATGATTTGTATTTATTTGAAATAATTGTATTTATGAGGACCAATAAATTAAGAATTTTATTCATTTATTTCTAAACGTTCTGTGTAGGATGTAAGTCTACTAACATTTTTTTGTCAAACTTACCACGTCCGACCTTCAACTTTGTAAGTGTTGGTAAAATAAATATATATTTTTAAACATGATAGAACTTTATAGTATGAATGTTTGCCTCATGAAGAAACTACCAGTTAGTGATGTGTTATTTATTGTGTTAGAACATTTCATGTTAAAGCATGTAACTTATTTTATTTATAAGGAAAATTGAGATTACTTACACCAACTACCTCGCTGATTTAAGTAACTCTATACTTTTTGGATACGTTCTTATTTGAACATAGCCATTTAGCCTTTCACAGGTATAGAGATTTATAAACAGCGTTACTGAAATTTCGTTAGTGGGACTAACAACGTCAGAGTTTCATGGTTAGATTATTTTTTTTAATTTGTTTTAATTTTCTCAATTATGTTTTAGCTCTTACTGCCAAATGTTATGTTGTTACTAAATTTTCATATCCAGAGTTTTGAAGAAACGGATAATCTTTTAATAGATAAATTTTTTTTCTGTTTTCTCGAAAAATCGGAGCATGACAAAAGACTCTGAGGTCCTTGATACTTATCTCTTCACAATCCTGTCAGCGCAATTGCTTTAGTGCTGTGGTCAATCTGATGAGTTCAATAAATATTTCCAACTCCTTTTGTTTTGCCAAGGCAAGCAGTGGCTTAAGGGACACCACCCTTTCTATTAAATGAATGAGAAGAGAACCAATCACACAAGACAAGACACGAAAACAGAAAAGCTCAAAGGATCTGGTGTTAAAGTTTGATGTACATGTGTTTAAGAATAGTGACCCCGAAACCAATTCCAAGAAAAGTGGCAATGGCAATACCAAATATGCCTGCAAGAATAGCAGGAACAATCAGAGAACCCCATCCTTTGGCAGTTGCCATTCCACATGCAGTTGTAGGGCCTCCAATATTGGCATTTGAAGCCAAAAGCAACAACTTTTGATCGAAATGCAATAGCTTACCCACTCCAAGGATAATAGCAAGGTGGACTGCTACCTGGACCAGTGCAAACACGAAAATACTAGGCGCGGTGTTGATCACATTCCACATGCTGCCATTTGCACCCACCACCGTAAAGAATATCTGTCATTCACAAAAATTTTACAAAACTTGAAAATGCAATCCACAAAAAGAATATGTGAAAATGAAAACTGAAATACAGACTATGGAAGAACTTGAGCTTGAAAACTTGGGTTGTTTCCTTGACTGGTAACAGATTGTGAAATGCAATTGAAATGACAATGAGTAAAGAACACTCGTTTCGTCTATTGTTTGTTCCAATTTAGACTGGTCCTTTTTTTTCTCTCAATGATAAACTCTTCCAAATAAGTGGTTTCGTTCTAGTAAGCACAAGTGCAGCATTTGGCCAAAAAACATGACACTTGTGGGTACTTCGGAACTCAAATGTACTCGGGGAGAAAAAAAAAGAGAAAAGCAGATCCAACTCTAATTGGAAACATAATACACAGCTGGTACAACACATAATGATATGAATCAATATACAACGCCATACTCATAGGTTTTCTCGAAGTATCGCTCTAATACCTAGACAGCCCATCCAAGTTGCGGCCTTGTAGAGGAAAAAATCTCAATCTACAACGCATACTCATAGGTTTTCTTGAAGTATATATATTTCACAAGAGTCCTGGTTTCAGAGTATATATATATACTCATAGGTTTGTGATCGGTTGGTCTTAGAGTCCATGGCCTTCGTTGCCTATTAGTGAATGTTTGACTATGTCATTGTAACTTGGAAGGAAATCAAGTTGAATTAGAAAATCGTAGTGGTGGACTTTTACATAGAAAATGGAACAAAGTTTCAAAAGGAATTGGTTCCTTCCGATTTCTAGAACATGCCATGCCAATCCAAATTTTTTTGGAAAGCAATGGAGTCTTTGATTCCACTCCAAATAATCAATTTTCCGACCCACCCATTGAGGCCTATATATTATGATTTCTTTTGAGAGTTTTCTAAACATCCAAAATCTGAAAATTAGTTTGTGAATTTAAGAATCGGTTTGAATTTGTTTGAAAGAGGTCCTATATAACTCTCAAGTTCACTAACTTTTGGATACTTAGATTTGGATGCTCTATAACATTCGAAAAGAGGTTGTATACTTGCCAATATCACACGACACACACACATATATAGGCCTCAATGGATGGATTAAAAAAAAAATTCTTTGAGTGGAAGCAATGACTCCATTGCTTTCCAAAGTGGGCCAATTGTGACATGTTCTAGAAACCAATCATTTGTCCAATTAGACATGTATTCATTATTTCTCGAAAACTTTTTTTCCATCCCCTACCATTTTCTAATACAATTTGGTTTCCTTCCAAATTACGAAGACACGGCCAAACACTTCTAATTCGACAATAGCCAAGTGTCCCACATTTTCTCTCATTTGCTCCCTACAACTGATTAGAGATTAGAGATCATAACTTGAACCCATTTGGGATTCAGAGTTGAATGAGTGAGATCTTTGTAAGAATCAGGATCCTTCTAATCATTGGAAGAAGATGATCAATGCTTGGATGTTTTTCAAAAGAAAGCACAGGAAGACCATGGGACCCTTAAAGTCGATTTGAACTTTGGCTTAATGGGATGGTGCTTGAGCCTCCACGACCCAAAAGCCTCCTGTTAATTTGATCACCATGGTTTAGGGGTCAGCCACACAGAATTTATCTTTTGTATCAACCCTCATCGCTGAAGTAGTACATTTAAAAAAAGTAAGGAAGAAGTTTTGTTTAGATTTTACCTGCATCAGAATCAGAAGCCATAGCCTCACCAAGGTGCAAGACGGCCAAATTCTGCTGGAAACATAGTTGCTAGTACTACTATAATAGCTGTGATCAATGGGAGGTTTCCTCCTTGGATTCTGAAAGATGTTTGCGACATATGAAGCAATCTTGCAGATCCCAAAGGATATAGCAAGAGCAGTAGCAGTCTCTAAAACAGGTAGCTTGTTTCCAGGCTTGGCCCCCATCACCGCATTAACATCTGTTACATTTTTTGTTACTATTAGGAGATACATCTACCAACTACCTAACTAAAACACTGTATAACTAGTACTATAAGGAAAGAAGTGAAAAACCAACACGAGATGATAAATTTATGTCAGTAAGAAAACCCACCATCAGTTGATTTTGAAGGCTCTGGAGGAATTTTAGAAGCTAAAGCAAAAACAGATGTGTAATATATTGCACAAATAACATTATCAGCAGCTAGTCCTGCAGCGAAAACTGATGGTGAAATACCGAGAGCCTCCGAAATAGCAACATAATTCACAGCTACACCATATCATAGAAAGCAACCGTTTAGTGAACAAAATTATCCAAAAAATATATATATACAAATAAAAAGAAACATGCACAAAGTGATCACAGATGAGCTGAGACAATGAAAAAGCAAAAAAAAAAAGGAGTCAGGGAAATTAACTTTAGCCTAGACGATGCGAAATGAAATACATCAATGGATACTAATTTTCAAAATAGCACAGATAAATGTGAGTTCTCAAACCTATTTTACTTGGGTATAGAATAGCTTATTCTGTTGGTCAACAACTGAGACAATCGTGCAGAATGAGCAGATTTTGGTTTCCAAAAATCTTTAAATTGATAAATTGCTTCAAAAGATGATACAAGCCGAGATGCATCAGCATGGAATTTATATAGGGATGGCATCAGAATGGTAAGGGATATGTACATAGTGGTGCCCATCCGTTTTGATTGGATAAGAGTATCTAATCTCATAGATAAATTCCAATATCTAATCTATTCAGATATTATCCCTTCCCATATAATTATAGTTAACATCTAATCATACTGGCCAAGTTTTAACTACAATCACAATGTGTAACATCTATTAAAAACAACAAAACACATATACAAGGGATCCATTGATTTATATAATTGTAATGAATTCACATTTTTTAAATTTATATACACAAAAACTAATGAATAAATAATAAACTTTGATAAAACGTGTGCATCTACCATGTGTATCACATTTTTTTCAAATTGTGCTCCTAGATTCTTAAGGTAGGATTTGGAATGATTTTAACCACCTATGAGTTCAACAAATTCGGAAATCAGGCAATTCATTCGATCACATAGTTTACTTTTTTTCTAAATGCAGTTCCCCTCGGGAAGATATCAAAAGTGACAAACGAATATATTGTGTTATGATAATAAACTATGTTATATTTAAACAAGCAATGAAAAAATAACTTATCAGCTTCCAGTTAAAGAAACCTACTTCCTCCAATATAACTACCCATTAGAGCGGCAGCAATCTTCCAACTATCTTGACCAAGAGACCGCATAGGTACCATATAAAACGCCACTGCTGTTCCAATCGTAGTTGCAACTGTCATATAATGAACAAATGGATGAGTGCTGCAATCACTACAACAGCAAATTGAGGTCAATAAAATAGTTCCAACTACTCTTGTTTATATAACACCAATATAATGAAGTCCATCATAGAGCAATAAAAGCATTTGCAACACCAATATAACAGTTCTACATTAACGAGTACAGCATAATCAAAATTAGTAAAGTGTCCCTTGCAACTGAAAAAACAATAAACAGGTAGTCGCAAGACTCAATAAAAATACAATTTGATGCATACTCAGCCAGCCCAATTGGCTGGGGCAAGTGGCAACATTTTTTTTCCATGGTATAAAGGAAACAGATATGGTAAAACAGTAAATTGGTTTCAGTGTTCATTGATTGTACATGTACAGATACACAAACAAATTGATTAGAGCAGAAGATAGAAAGGGATGGGAGAGAGATGGTGATGCACATTAGATTTGCTTAGCTTGCTAACCCAACTCTTACTAATGTGATATTAACCCATTTGAGAAACCACTCGATTGAAAGATTTCTCCAATCTAATTACGAGATTAGATTTCAAGGAAATAATCGATTAGCAGTTGTACGGATTATAGGTCAAGAAGAGCTGTAAAAAATTTGTCTGATACCTAAGATGCTTATCAGTTATTAGAACTAGTTTATATGTAGAAAATCCAAAAACAACTAGTTGTTAAACATGTCATACTCACCTCACCCTGAAATCAAGCCTAGTAATTAATCAATTTTCATAACTCATAGCTAAAAAATTAATCGGAACAATAAACTTAAGATAGTTTGTCTATAAGGAAAATAATGCCCAAAATACTATAGTCTAATATTAAATGCATGTACCCAAATATACTTAGGGATCTGATACAAGTTTAACTTTGATTCTTGGCACTGCCATTACAATCCATAAAGATGAACAACAAATCGAAACGATAAAATAATAAACAGTTGTGGATTTCCTAATTGATCTTCATCTAGGGATGAAATATTAGAATTAGTTATCTCAGACCAAAATCAAATTCTTACGCATAAATTAACAATTTTGATAAAGGGTTTAACCTAAGCATCAATTAAGAGGTGGCTAGCTGAGCTACACTATCATCTCTTCATAACCATCAACGCAGAACTGCATTTACATTTTCTTCTTTCTTTTGTTCATATATTTCAACAAACTTTTCTATACCCAATACACAAATTACAGGAATCAAATCAAAATTGAATTGAATCTAAAATGTTACCTGATCCAATTAAGAATGCCAAGAGCAATGTCCCAGTAGATTTCACCATTCGCCGAAGATCCGCTCTGAACAACAACAATGGAACAGCCAATGGAAGTAAATACTCCATCACAACTGAATACGCCGGCGCTTCGCAAGAAATCACACCTAGATTACTCGCGGCAAGCCCTATTAGTGTACTAACCAATGCCCCACTCAATGTACTCCCAATCTTCGTCTTCTCCGACCTTCAATTCCCTCAAAACACCAATACATCAAATACCCATTATCACAATCAAACCCTATATCAAAAAAACAAAATACCCATAGTCTAGATATTAAGTAATAATGTTACCATAGACCAAAAGCGCCGGCACCAAATATAGCAGTCCAAGTGCCCCATTGATCCTGTGGGGAGATTAGAAGGGGGTAATTGGTAATTGAAGTAAGCTTGGGTTTTGAGACATTGATTGAAGTTTGGGGTTTTGGAGAAAAGGGCATTGGAGTGTAGAATTGGAGGTCTGAAGGTTGTGGAGATTGAAGTAGGTGGTGTTGATGAGTCGGTGGTTAAGAGGGTTGCAGGTTTTGGCGGGAAGAGTTCAGGGTTGTTATTGATGATCTTCTCTGCTTATGAAGGTGATGAAGTAGGAGGAAAGGTGAAGTGCGAAGAGAGGAAAGATTTGGATAGAGAGCTGCCATCATTTTATCTGACAAGGTATGGAATAAAGTTTAGCTTTTTGGTGAATCTGGAGATTTTTTTTTTTATGAAATAATGGATTGTTAAATTAGAGCAACTACAATTTTCTTACACTAATTTTCTATAATAAATTTTGGTAATAATATAGTTTTTGTATAAATTTATATTTCGTTAGGAGACGGAGGGAAATAAATGGCCGTTGAGAATAAAAGAAATAAACAACGATTCATTTTAGGAGAATGAAGGAAATAGACAGTAATCTGTTACAGAATAAAATAAAGTCACAACCAGAATATCTTAACATAATATTTGTCAGGTTATTCTTCTATGCTATTTGATCTGATTTGTAGCTGTTTTTAAATGTATTTTTAGTTTAGGTTGTAGAAATTTATGTTGGGTCTTTTGTAAAATATACAATTAATATAGTTTTTTTCTTCTTCTGAACTTAATTAGATTTTGCTTATGAATTTTTTTTTAATATTAAAAATGAGTTACTTGAAATTTTTCAAATATTTTACGGAAAATGTCATTGAGAGCCTATTTTTTTTTAATACAAGTTAGACCATATAGGTCCAATAATTGGAGCATTGATTAATTGGTACCTATTTTCCTAATCTTCTTAACCAATAAAACCTACTTTGTTAACATTTGAAAAGTAAGTCTTCAAAAGTCGTATTCCGAATAATGAATAACTAATGGCAGTATGTTTGTTGTGGGAACACTCTCATTGTTGTTCAACAATATTGTTGCTCCACTCTAACTTGGGGAGAAAAAATCATCCCTTTTCAAACATTGTTTATGTGTAGCAAAGGCAATATAAAATTTTAAGGTAAAATTTCATGGCACCCCATCAATACTCAATAGTGACTAGTGTTCTAAAAGTGTTAGGCATTGGACGGGCGGGGAGCAAGTGTCTAGCGCTCAGGAACATAGGCGGTCTTAGGTTTTGTATTTAAACTTTAATAATTTACAAAAGTTAAGTATAATACCCTCATATTACATCCAATTTAATGTCAGATACATATGGTAAAATTTAAAAAACATGAAAATTAACCCAATCATGAACCCAAATTTATTAAAACTCAAATCATGACTGAGTTGGTCATTGATGGTACTTTTTATAAAATGAATTTGTGGACCAAATATCCAACCTACTATTTTATTTTTCTTCAAATTGCCTATGAATGAAACCTCAGTCATGTTTGATAAATCTACATTAGTAAAATTGGTACCGACAGATCCTTTGAGAATTCCATTAAGTAATCATCTTTTGCTACAATTAGACATATATTGAATAAAAAACAATTAAATAGTTTATTTCTAAAAATAGGAAAGAAAAATAAAATAAAGCATAATCAACCTTATAAAAATAAAAATAAAATTTGCCCAAACTGCCTAGGGCCGCTTAGATCCCGCCCAGACCCGAATCCGCCATCCATTAATCTAGGCGGTTTTCTACATTTTAGCGCCTAGGCCGATTTTTAGAACACTAATAGGTTACAATGAGCCAGTACTTTGCATATAAATGTCATGTGACGGCAATAAGACATGTCCATTTTCTTTCCTTCATCACACTAGTAAAATTCCAATGAAAGTGTGGATTCTCTCCCATTTGTGAGCTTCAAAACCCAACCAACTTGAAATTCTCATTGTGTCCAATGTTTGAAATCTAAATGTTATAATTTTCCCCCATTTCTTTCCTGAGAAACCAATCTTCCAAATTAAAAAAAAAAAAAAAAAAAAAAAAAAATTTCAATTGGCTTCCATTTTGCATTGTTATTATTCATACATGCCAAGTGTTTGACAAATGTTTGATGAAAAAGATAAAATATCGTCTTGAGTACAAAAATGAGCTCTCGATGCCTAGTTCTAGCTCTGAATTAAGTGATGACAAAACATCTTGATTTACTATTGGAAGAGCGTGATATGCACAAAATTATATGTTTTTTGCGACAAACGAATGCTTTGTACTCAATCTAGGTTATTGGAATCACTTGAATGTCATACTCAAAAAAAGGTTTTGAGACCTCATGTTGCAAGTGACAAACAGTTGGTACAATGACTACTTTAGTACAAATCTTGATTTTATGATGATGATTTTTTAGGAAATGGTTTTCAAATGCATTGTCATTGTGTTGTCACACCTCGAAGTGTAATTGTTTAAAACAATGCTTATTTTACTCAAAGTGCTCAATGCACCGGCTAAATTAGCATATATGATTTTCCGAAGATTACTTGTGCTTTGCGGATGCTTGCAAATGGTACTTCTAGTCGTGATGTTGATGAATATTTTTTTTTTATTTTTTTTTTATTTTTTTTATAAATAATCTCCAATGGGGAGGGGCAACTATGAAATGCCAAACCTTTATTATATAGCAGTGAATGAATACTTGGAAAGTTGCAAAAAACAACGGCATTCGATTGTCTTGCGAATTTTGTAAGATTGTTATTGATGTGTTTGTAGAGAATATCTTCATGTTCGACCCTTGAAGATGTATGTGATTGCTTGTTGAAAATGACCAAGAAGATCATTTTCTAGAATGTTAGGAACATCGATTGCGTGAATTGGAATGGAAGAATTGTCCATTGTTAAAAATGTGTTTTAGAACTACAAACGTTCGTTCGACCGTGATTCTCGAGGTGGTTGCATCTCAAGATTTGTGGATATGACATGCCATTCTTTTGTATGCCCAAATCATTCAATAATATCAATGTCATTAAACATTCAACGGTTTTAATAGGCTTCACAAGGTGGAGGCACCCCCATACAATGTCATATCCTAAGGATCAACCTTTTGCCGAAACAATACCACCCATTGTCAATAAGAAAGAGAAGTAGAGTAGTAGTACAGTGAAGCTCCAAGGAATTTGGGGAAATAGCATCACATCATATGGGATTGTTGATGATTGTGTTGGGACAACAATAAATGGACAACTAAAGGTGTTTATATTTATTTTATGATTCCAAAATAGCATATTGTCATTGCACTAAGTAAATTTAAATTAATTGTAGGTAACTGTAAGGCACAAACGTATGAAAAGAAAAAAAAAAAACCATTCAAATTATCTTGATCTATGTAAGATATATGAAATCGAGATGTGATGCGACGAAACCTAGATAGCTACTTTATTTGAGCTCATGCTAGATCAAGTGAATCAACGAAAATGTTAGGAGCTATGTTTTTGCAATCATGTTTTGTAATCAGGACAACGTGGTATGATCTGGGAAGAATGAAATTTCCAATGTTTATGTGTATCTCGAATTGTAAAAAACTTTTCTGATGATATCATCCTGTTCCATAAGCTTGCAAAAGGGAATCAATTAGTGATACATTTTGTAAACATGCATGGGACTGATATGACCAAGCTCTTCGATGCTAAATTTGGCATATCTTCGAGGAATTATTTTGAATATTAATTTTTTTTTAAATTTCAGCATTTTCATATATTACCTAAAAAGTTAAGAAGCAAATTACATTTTTCAACCAAAATGTTTCTTCATTTTTGTAGATTTTAATATTTTTGTGTAAAACCCAAAAATTATGAAGATATACATTTATACAGATACTTGCGTACTTAAGCTTCATTTAATATATTTAATGTATTTATTACATTATTTTACAGATAAACCAATTCAGACTGAAATGGTTCAGGACATGTTAGCCTTTCTTGTGAATTGAAAAAAAAAAAAAAAAACTGAAGAAAGGAATAAAAAGAAGTCCTTTGATCTATCAATTATTTACAATCAGTACTGGGACATCTGCCCAATCAATTACTTCAATTTAACATACATCATATCTATATAAGCTCTCTCCTATATTCTTGCTTCTTGTTCATAGGAAACCTTCGCTTGTATGTGATCAATCAGGTTTGAGTCTTGCCATTGCCTGCTGCCACCACAAATCTTCTTATAAAATGTCATCAAACATGGTAGACAGAACCAATGCTTGTGCAAATTCAGACCGTATTGTTCTCTCTTCTTTGTCCTTGTCTGACAGGGGAGCTGGTTGAGCATTTCTGTAACCATCAACATTGCTGTTAGAGAACTAGATAAAACATATGAAAGCTGCTAACACATTTAGTACATTTAAGTAAAATCCTCTGAGAAAAACTTGCACTACTTCAAGATCAAAATAGCGTTGAGTTATTCTATTTTGTCTCTAATAACCAGATACGATGGAAACTAGCTCTTGTTAATCTTTTAATCATTATAATCTTCAGTTCAGTCAATGTGCATAAAGGTATTTAAAAACGAATAATAAATAAAATAAAATAAAGACTGAATGTAGCAAATTGTTGGAATGAACCAGCTAATATGTATCGTTAGTCGTAATTCAAAGAAAAATTGATGTCCAGATAGAAAACATCAACATCTATTGCACTGAATGTCTGGTTTTGTTCTTCATCACATTTAGTCTTTGTTTCTCTGCCCTAAGTATCAAAATCATCAATTCTTACACCCTTTCACATTATGATACTACAGATTTCTGACATCAAAACCTTAGGACTTGTCCTGCTGCAACATATGCTACCACCTAGCCCCGGAATAATCATTTGCATGTCTTGCAAGCTAGTGAATTGTGTTACTATTCACCATCATGTTCTTCACATATTTACCAGGATATCTATTCCTGCTCGAACAGTTTTTTGAGTTTAATGTCCACTCTGCATTCTTACTTACGCAGACATTAAAAATAAAACAATTAAGAAGAGACTGCTAACTGCATGCAGTAGAAGTATCATCATATTCCAATTTAACTCCGCAATATAGGACTCGAACAACAGGATAATGACAATATATATATATATATAAAACCTAGCACTGAGTACGGTCTTCACCATACTGTTTATTTTCAACTGATAAATATATAAGGGTTTCTCACATGTACTGCAAAGAAATTGATGATGACAACTTCTAATGAAGATACTGAGCTCAATCTAACTGATTGTTTGAACAAGGACAATACAACGATGCTGTCATATTCACACATATCAAATAAGATCAAGCATGATCTAATTTTTGAAGTTCAGATTTTTAAAGTTCTAGCTGAAAAGAACATAGCCGACACTACATGAAACAAAAAATAGGTTACTACATCTGAACCAGCAACCCAGGAGGTTAACTAGATGAAGTGAACCTACTTGACCAAGGATGATGGTCTAATAAGTTAAATCCGATACAGACATACAGTGTACCCCACTGAGTAACAGTCTTACATATGACTGCACAGCTTGTTACAAAAGAACAGTCTTTAGTTCTTAGGAAAACACATGTCACCCAGATCTTTCCATAAGCTCAACATGCCAACAAATTGATATTTTGCGGATGCAAATACTTCACAGTTTAATCTACAAAGTTTAATTTCCTAATTCCTATTATGATTCCCTACATTCTCTAGTCAATTATCTGTGTCAATGGAATGGATCCAATAGCTAAGTAAGAAGGATATGCCTTTTTCCTACAACTTTGGCCATTGAGTCCATACAAATTTATACAAGCCTTACCTAGTAGTTTTAGTGCTTCTCCAATATTAACTTCATGAGAAAGTTTATGCCTTCTAGCATATGGAACCAGCAGTTAACTAACTCTCAATAGGTTATGATCCTTGACTCGAGTTTATATCCTTTGTGACCATGACCCGGTTATAAAGGTAGACAACATATATTACCAAATGCAATTGTGAAACAACCAAGCAGGTCTAGAGGTTCCACGACATTTGTCATGATTGTCCAATTAGCAAAATATTCACATACGACCTGTATTTCATTTAGAGCAACATAATTATCCAGACAGGAATACAAAATATTAACAAAACATTCATACCTTTCTAACATATTCGCATCAGAACTCTTGCTAACTGAGCCTGATTCCGAGGTCGATGGAGGCTTCACATTTTCTACTTCATCGATCATAGGTAAATTGTATATAAATGATGACAGCATAGGGTCAGGTTTCGTGTTAGAGGAAGAGACCACATTCGAACCACCAAAAAGGGCCTGTAAGTTCCCATCCCTTAGCTCCTTTCTCAGCAAAGAAAGATTTGACTGCGTTCCACCTTTATGAAATCTCCTTTTGCGTTGCACGTAACCTCCAGTTAAGGAGCGCAGAGGACCAATAATCAAAATTGAGATGCAGACGCAGAAGAGAAGCAGTAAATGAAAAAAAAAATCACACCTAAGTGCTTGCAGAAACAGAATGGCTGGTGCATCATAAAGAGTCAATCGCGAAAAATTTTGGGTGATAAAAAAAGAAGTCCACAGGTTTACAACTTAAATGCAGGTGTAAATACTAAGTAAGTTGAACGGAAGAATTATTAACAGATTTGACCAAACATCATAAGATCTTACATAATTCTAATCACAACCATCAAAAGTGTAAAAGGATATCTTAAAGTACTGTTCCTGTTGCATCGATATATGTCCAACCATGTCCATCCCACCCTCGTCCACAAACAGGACATTCCTGCAAATGCAAAAGTTAGAATTTTGAGATTGACAAGTACGTGTATTTTCCAAACAGTGTCACTTATAGACTAAATAAACCACTACTTAACACCATGGTAAAAATCTCCTAGCTAACTGATGTTCTCAACAAAGTCATCAGGGTTCGAAGGTCTTTTATCTAAGCTCATATAGTTGATTCCAAATTAACTAATCCACAATCTACCCACCTTTCTCAGCCATTGTCACAAACTAACGGTTTTTCCATGCTACTCTATAAGCACGCAAAGAGCCCTTTAGCATTTTAACATAGTAAATGCAAAGTACCATACCAATTAGGGGTGGGCAAAAACCGATTAAATTCGGTTAACCGACCGAACCGGTTTTCAAATTCGATTCGGTAACCAAACCGAAATATGAGTAGAAAGAAAATAATTTAAACCGAACCGATTATAAACGGTTCGAAATCGATTTACGGTTTTGAACCGACCGATTAATTAGATATATATAAATCTAAATAACAGGTAGGTGTCAATACCTGATTAGTGCAACAAATGCACTGCAATACACCTGTTGCACTGAATCACCCCATTCTCTCAAGGTTTTCAATTTTGGATTAAAAATTGGGTCTGTAAAAAAATTGGGCCCGTAAAAAAATTGGACACGTTTTAATGAAAGTCTTTCAAATGCTTGAGCCTAAAATTTCGGCTCAACCGAAATTCGGTTCAACCGAAATTCGGTTCAACCGAATTCATCGGTTTACAAATACAAAATTCGGTTTCGATTTGGATTTTGAACAAACCGAATGAAATCAGTTCGAAATCGGTTTGGGTCTCAAAGCCGAACCGAACCGACATTGCCCACCCCTAATACCAATGTTGCCAAGATTACTTCTATTAGATAGACATATACCAAGCACTAAACTACCTACCGCACATGTCGTCAAGCTAGTTTCACTGTGTTCAATGCATAATTCAGCAAAAAAAGTTCACATTTTTATCAAAACCCACTAATAAATATAAGCATAGAAACATTAAGAAACTCCAAAGCTTCAATCTTCGACCAAACAAGTAACCCCCAATCTATCTAAACCTCTTCTAAAACGCTAAAACAAGCTGAATTTCCCTAAGCAATAATCAACAGATAATAAAAAGAAGAGAAATACCCCATTCTTCGCCTCGACAGGATGTTCATCATTGATGTGGCAACACAACCCAATAATATCAAAATCCTCATCACAAAATGGACAAGGAATCCGCTCTTGACTCCTCATCCACATCAATTTCCTCAAACCCATTGTACAGATCTGAACCAACCACAAAGGGACACAAAAGGGGTAAAAAAAATCAAGATCAAACCTTTACATTCTAATCACCGTTAAAACCTCAATAACTTCACATTAAAACAGAAACTTGAGCAAAGACCCTCACCTGATCTCAACTGAAGAGAAGATTGGTACCGTTTCGAAGTACTAATGAGACGACCCTCCAGCTATTAGCATCCATGGTTGGTAGGAAGAAACCCTAACTCTGGGTCAATCAAATGAGGATTTTCGGATTCTAAAGAGTGGGTTTGAATCCTAATGGTTGATTCTACAAACCCTTAGGAGATCAAGCGAGAAATCCAAGGAAAACGAGAGGAAAGTGCTCTCTTTTCTCTCTCCTTTACGAAGGAGTGTCTTAATCTGTTACAAAAAATCTAGACAGCCAGGCATCACTCACCACGCGGGTGTTTGTATGCCACGCGGTGTTTGTTTTTCCCTCTAAATCTAGTCACAAAAGTCTTTGCTTGGATGCTTCCTAAAAATTATATTATATATATATATTTGTATTTTGCAAATCATCATACCCATAAATAAATGGAAGTATACAATTTTTTTTATTATTTATATTTGTTTCAAGTGTTGTTTTCAATGAACCCAACTTATTGGCGATGAAACGGGGGTGGAAACCAGCGAGGATGGGGTGCAATCCTCTATTTTCTCGAGATGCGTGTTCTCACCAAGCATTATGGCTTCGCTCCGTCTATTCCATCATGTATATTTTAAAGTCTCCTTCATCTTTGGTCATATCTAGATATTCTTGTAATGAAATGAATTGTGACATTTTTTAGGATTTGAATAATTATTAGGTATGATTATAAGCACAATATTTATGTCACAAATTTTTTTAGCTCAGACTCGCTTTCGCTCCGGTCTATTTCATGCTGGATTCATTACTTGAAGGTTTATCAAACGGCAAGCAAATGTGCTCCTAATAATCGGACGAAAACTCACAAAATTATAACCAGTAAGACTCGAACCTACGACCTCTCAAAGAGAGTGGATGTCCGACTAACTAAGCTACAATTGGTGGACAATCAATAGCTCATTAAGCAGCAAAACATCGATCCATCTCAGAAGTTTGTTAGTTAGAAGTTAGCTTCTAAGCACTTAAAAAAAAATAAACACCCTCTTAGACTTTAGGTTTCATCATTTGTACTAGTTCACCGAACGGTGGTTTACTATTGTATTTTTCATGCACTAAATCAATGATAAAGATTGTGTAGTGCACTTATAATTTAAGTTCTCCCAAATGCGGCTTAAGAGGAGATAAAAACTAGGGGTGACAAAATCGATTTAAATTCGATTAACCGACCGAACCGATTTCAAATTCGGTTCGGTTACCGAACCGAAATATGAGTAGAAAGAAAATAATTTAAACCGAACCGATTATAAACGGTTCAAAATCGGTTTACGATTTTAAACCAACCGATTTATAACTGAACCGACCGATTAATTAGATATATATAAATATAAATAACACAATAGGTGTCAATACTTGATTAGTGCAACAAATGCACTACAGTACACCCTGTTGCACTGAATCACCTCCTTCTTTCAAAGTTTTCAATTTTGGGCTAAAAAATTGGGTCTGAAAAAATTAGGCCTGTAAAAAAAATTGTACATGTTTTAATGATAGTCTTTCAAATGCTTGAGCTTGAAATTTGGGCCCAACCGAAATGTCCGAACCGTGATTCCGAAATTCGGTTTCAAACCGAATTAATCGGTTTACAAATACAAAATTCAATTTTCGTTTGGGTTTGGGCAAACCGAATGAAATCGGTTTGAGGCTCAAAACCGAACCAAACCGACATTGCCCACCCTAATAAAAACTAATGCCTATAGATAGCAACATTACTTAGTAATATACTGCTTAAGTACTTCTTGCCCCTTAAATTAGATACCAAAAAGATCAAAGACACCTAGTAGCAGCGGCTTTAGCTAGATAATTTGCTGGACCATTCGCTTCCCGAGACTTGCATCAGCCGGAAATTGCATCTTCAATATTGCAGACATTATCAGTGCACCGGAGAATTCTTGATAGCCAGTTCCGAGCAGTTGGTTGAGGAGATTGATATGATTGAATCAGATTCAGCATCATCTGAGAATCACATTAAACAATCAGACGTTGTAATTGTTCTCAGAAGCAAATTGGTATTCCATATAAAAGAGCCATAGCTTCTACAATAGTATTTGTGGTCTCTCCGATATAATGGTTTTGTCCTGCACACAAACCCCCGCAAAGTTGCGTGGGATCCATGCAGCACCACTAGGGTCAGGGTTGCCCAAGAAGATCCATCTATATTAAGAGCAAACCAATCACAAGTAGGGGAATCCAAGAAAAGACCCATGTTGTGATCTAAAGCCATACAGCTTAGGCTTTTGGGTAGGGCTTAAAGAATGTGAGAAATGGTTTCCTCAGTCATTGCATGAGTTACACAGTTGTGTAACATCGCCAAATAACATGTTGCATTCTAGGATTGAGAGGAAATTTTTCTCATAATCGCGATCCAATTAATACACCAACTACGTCTAACCACAAATTGTATTTGTAACAGTTCTGTAAACTAAGCAAAGCCCTAACTCCAAGTAATTGAAATCAACGAGGTTGGATGGTGATTCAATTTGAAGGGCCATGATTACATGTAGCCCTAAAAGGGCATTTGACATAGTTGGTCCTGTTACACAAATCCAGCATTTTTTTACCACAGAGACATGAACCTTCTAATCTCCTCCCAAATCCGGGTAAAACAGACAAGAATAAAATCAGATCACAATGTTCTAAATATACAACTCCACCTTTAATCAAAATATCCATTCAAGAATCAATTTCAGAAGAATGTAAGATTGATGGAGCAAGTGACAAATCTTGAATAATTTGTTTTTTCTTACTCACACAGATAAGAAACTGTTGATCAAGTGACATTATCACTTAGCTTTGGCTTCTTCAAACTAGGATTATCATCTTCCAAGGCTTTCAACTTGTTCTTAATCGCAGCTATTTTAGCACTTCGACTCATCTCTCCTGATGAACTACCCATAAGACTTGATTTGTTTCCCTCCTTAATAGCCGTGGTAGCATTTGCTTCAGTTTCTATCAAGTACTTTTCGCTGGCTATCCGAACAACCAAAGGACGCCCACAAGCCAATTTTCCGTGCATTTTCTCCTTTGCCAGTTGAGCTTCCTGCATTCTCACTTCAATGGTGGGAATCAGGGATTGCTCGAGAATAAAAGAATAACAACATAGTAAATTAGAGTTGAGTAACTTACCTCTTTAGTACAAAACTGGATGAAAGCGAAACCGCGTGGCTCTCCACGCTTTGGGCCTCGGTGTGCCATAAGAAATCCTCTGACACGATCTTTCCAAAAGGAGAAAACATCTTGATTAAAACAGCCCTGTTACATAGAAGTTTTGTTAGGATGCACAGGACTGAAGGTAGAAATTCATGTTTGGACCTCTATATGTTGAATTAAATGCCATAAACACTTCAAACTCACTCTGTTATTCTCTGATCAAGGTTACCAATGTAGAGCCTTCTATCACAGTTGTCATCATTGTTAGAATCCTGCATTTTATAGCACGTAAGATGAGTCAGTATATCATATATATATATATAAGGTCTTCCACTCATGGGATGCAATGGAGTCGCTAGAGAAACACACCTCAGAGTTTTTAAAGTTTGAGGAAAATTGAGAGATAGAAAGGCAGTAATAGAATATTTCACTTCGGCAATTAAGCTCTGCTAGCCTTCTTAACAATATAAAATAAAAGAAAACAAGACATTTATGCTGAATGACAGTAGAATACAAAATCATACCATGTCAAAATAAAATGATTACAAAGAGACAATCGTAAGTTGTGCCAAAAATATGTATAGATTGTAGAACTCAGTTTCTTCGTATGCTCCCACTCACCTGCATCCAGATAAAGTTTTTAAGACAATATTATATTGCTCTCTACATGACCCACAAGAATTCGATAATCACTAACTAGTTTGCAAGACTAATAATATAATTGCAACACTATTGAAATTAAGGTAATAAGATCACTATATCTCTGAACTAAAGAGACAGTACAACCCAATCTTTCTCCAACAACTTTTCCTCAAATCTAAGACCAAGTGCAAATAACTCTAACCCTATGTTAGAGATATCCCTGTCAATTATCATACTCTTGGCTTGTAAAACAAAAGTTTGGATCCCAACTTAGCGTATCTTTCAGGAGCAGTACCTTAGCCAAAGTCTAAGAAGTCTATGATTGTTTAAATATGTAGGAATTACATTTCTTTTTATAAAAACTGCACAATGCATTATTAGAGTCGCATAAGTACCTACCAACTCGAAGAACAATTTATTTCATTTCAGTATAAGCTTCTAAAACGCTGAGATTTATAATTTTTTCTTACCTGCTATGCAATTAAATTGGTTAATCGGCCTATATTTTATAAACATAATTTCTTTATCCTAATAATATTTACTTCAAGAAAAAATTTAATGTGTATTGAAGTAGTAAACACCATTTGTCACAATTTAAGTCAAATTATAACAAATTTAGAATACAATGTTAGACAAATGAGGTTAAGACAAAAAATTAAATTAAAAAAAAAAAAACTTTAATGTTGTTTCTAACACATTATCATGGACAGATTAATAGGTGAGTTTGAAAAGTGATTATTAATCGTGGTTATCGGCCAAAACTTACCAATTGTTGGCAAATGAATTATTCAACAATTAGTTCAAAAATCGTAAAGCTCTACTAATAAATTAAATTATCAAAACTTACCAATTGTTGGCAAATGAATTATTTAACAATTAGTTCAACAAATGGGGACTTGGTAGAATCACAGTTATCAATGTCAACACTTTCCTAAACATGTTTTCGAATTTCATACAGCATACACTTATAGAACAACAACCCAACCCATTTATTTAAGCAATTTCAACAATCAATAATTAGTTCCATTCAACATATAAATTAACCCCAAAATCGAAGAGAAACTAATTGGGATGAAATGAATGCAAACAAAACCTATAAAACTAGGGTTTATATTTTCCAGAAGTCATAGAAACGTAAAAGAGATTGCTTGGTGAGTTTAAAGGAACTCACCTTCAAAGACGCACAAGAGTTTAAAGGACCAAGGAGGAGTGTCTGAGTTTTGAGAGAGATCAAGAGAGAGAAATTGGGGGTTGTTTGCTTCAATGGGGTTTCAATAGCCTATTCAACACCTAAAATCCCCTTTGTGCACCCCGGGTGTGTTAAAAAACAAGAGGATTGGGAATACTCATCTCAGGACACATCCAACAGATAAGTTATGATTCGAAATAAAAAATATATATATATAAGTAGATAAGTTATGAATTTAATTGAAAATAATGTAAGAAAACTACAAAACAAAACTTTGAGGATGTGTGTAATGTAGCAAGTTAATTCATATCTTTCTTGTGCTAAAGGGATGTTGTTTTACAAAAATTAGTGTATCAGTATTGTCACGAAAATACATTTTTTACATAGCGTGTACCCGTGCAATGGCACGGGTACAGTGTCATGTTTTTGTCATGTCACTCTAATCCTTGGATCGTGATTTCGACACTTCCCAAATAAGTTAGTAAATTACCAAAAATGAAATAAATTATGGACCATCTACTGTTATTTTCCAATCCACACAAAAATCTAAAATGTTCTCTGCCTATAAAATTAGGATAACAAAAACAATTAAGTGATGACACTTACTAGATTGAGTATCATTAATTTTCAAAAAATTGGTACAAAATTAAATATACATGAAAGTGATTCAGGAACAAAACTAATTTGAACCATCTGATCAACTCAACTAACGGCCCAGCCCAACTCAACTATAGTAAGAGATTGAGATCCAAATCCAGCCCAAATGTTGGAAAATGATTTAAAAAAATGTAATAAGATTTTGATTGGTAAGATAAATATACCCTTTTATATTCATATACTATGGTTTGTGCTAGTAAAATTTAGAAACGCGGAGGTAATGGTGTCATTTGAATAGAAGAAAGTCGATAGAAAAGTCGACAATAATGACTAAGAATATTTCTCATTTGCTCCTGGTCACTGTTCATACATCTCCTGTAAATAATAAGATTTGTGGAGGGCGTGTTAAAGCAATTCAGAATATTCACATCTTTGACACAATCACTTTTGACTTGCAATTATAAAGTATGGAATGGTGCATGTTGTTTTATGAATTACAATTCCTTGGTTTTTGAAATAACCTTTTATACTTCACAATGTTGACCAAACCATTTGAAAATAGTAGGGTTGAACAAAAAAGGGAATAGACCGACCTAACCGATCAGTCCCGATTTAGGATTGATTTTGATTCGATTTTCGGTTTTAAAGCAATTTTAACCGATAAACTGAACCGACCGAATGTATATAATATATAATATATGTAATATGTAATATATTTAATTTAGTCAGTCGATTCGATTTTGTGTCAGTTTTAGTAAAATTTTAGGTAGTTGGTTCGATTTTCGATTTACATAAATTTAATACCGATACAATCGGTTCGGTTTCTTATATATTCGGTTTAGTTTCAGTTGGAAAAAATTCAAACCGATAATTATCGATTCGATTTTTGGTTTTCAATCCTAGGAAATAGAATTATCCTTGAGAACAAACAAAAAAAGGTACCAAGTCCTTCAGCGTACTACAAAGCTTCTGGGTAAGCCATTTTCAATTTGCAATGATGTTGACAATCTTGTCCCTATTGTTACAAGGAGCCAATATTAAGCATTTCAACTATATATATATATATATATATAAGGATAAGGTCTTGCAGTGGAACATATAGAGAATAATGGTGTATGAATGGATATCTCTTCTAACTTTATTTTATTTTCCTTTTGAGTTTCTCTTATCCTAGATGGTAAATAGTACAACCTTAATCTTCTAAGTTTATGAGAACAAATCTTACTTTGTCATTACTACTAAAATCGATACACAACAAACAACAAAAGTTTGATTGGATGTCTTAAGGTTAGAGTTTAGCATTCTCTTAAAAATGGCATAATTAATTCACCTACTTACATGGGTTGACAATTGGTTAAATATGGATTTGCATCAGGATCATTGTTCCTTTCCAAAGATTGCCCGTTCATTTCCAAAAGATTGCCAGGATTTTCGCCTTTTTTTTTTTTTTTTTTTTTAAATTAACCTCCAGTGGGGAGGAGCAACTATGGGATGCCAGACCTTTATTAATTAACCAAAAAAACCTTACAATCAATGCGGGGGTACATTACGACGTTTACCCACATAAAATCAACAAGCAAAATAATTGAAACATCTTGCAAGCAATTGTCCGAAAGAAAATAGCAAACAATAAAAGACCTCTAAGGACTAAAACCAAAAACAGACGAAGCACGCGCAATCATCCTAGACAGCCAGCTCACACTCGTAAATATAAAAAACACAACCCAAAAAGAAATGAAAAAGCCATTGCGCAAAAGTCGCATAAGCACCAAACACATAGTGCAGCATCATCACAATTTGAAAAAACCGAGTGCAGCAGAAACAGAGTGAGCTCCCACTTGCTGTCCCCTGCCTACATTCCAAAACAGAGCACCACCGCATAGCACCATAGAGCCTCCTGCGTGGGTGCAGATCCAGTGTCGTTATCCTGCAATCCAGAGAGCTGAAAGATGCAACAGCAAGTGCTGGTTCATATTCCAGATCTGCTCCATGACGCACCCACATTTCAGCTGAATACAACTCTTCGCAAATACCCGACAGAGCAGCAAAGCTGCTGCCCGCCATTTCGAGCCACATCAACACCATATGATCCTTCCATTCGCATTCGCCTAGCAGTTCCCTAAACCCAGCCAGGCAAACCAAAACAGCCAAATGTGTGATCACAGCGTCACAGAGCCCACCGCGCTCCTGGTCGACCCCATGATGGCAAATAATTCTTACCATTTCCTGCACTACAGTAAAAAACCACTTGTGAACGCAATCACCAGCCAATGTCGCATCACGCAGTAAAAAACCAGGATTTTCGCTTACTTTGCACTTCTAGCCATACTTTTTTTTTAATCTCTTTTTAATTGAAATTAGCCATAAGTTAGTGTACTAAGTAATTCCAACCCAGCTGGTAACATTTCTGAAGTTTATTGCTGCCAAGATATACAATTCATCACCAAAATCTCAAAATCAACACCAATGTCAAAGATATACGTATCAAACCACAATTGGACTTACAATTTTATTAGCAACACTAGGACGTTCTTGAATAGCAACAAACTGAGCATGCCAATGGTGTACTAGCTCACTGTTAGAGGCGTGGGAGTTGTATCCACAGGTCGCAAACCCAGCCAACGACATACTATGTTTAATTATGGTATTTATTATGTTTCTGGTCCTTCGTAGGTTATGGGATCCCCTCCAAAAAAAAACTGAGCATCATTATTATAAGTCTCAATTAGATTAGGTTCATATAACTTCATTCTCTTCAATATGAATGTCACATTCTCAGGATATTCTAACATTACAAATGCATCTGCTGCTGAAATATTATTGGAGGATATTGATTTTTCCAAGTTTGTGCATGTGTTTTTGTTAACTTTCTGTATGTTACAAAGTTTGCTTGAATTCTAAATTCCTTCAATTAAAGTGAATGTGCTATTGCATGCTTCTTTTGAACATCTTTCTCTTTGTGAAATTTTTTTTTGGTCGCGATAATAGCATTTGAACTCGATCAAATGTGAAATTCCTTCATAAGGGCATATTAAATTGCTAAATTGTGAACTTTCTAAAAGCTCAAATTTGTAGAGAGAGCGAATCTAATCATATATCAAGTGGAAGTGGGAGCGGGAGCGGAGGCATGACACTAAAATTGATAAATTGTCAACCCTCTAAAAACTCGAACTTGTCGAAAGGGCGAATCTACATATATTCAGCAAAAGTGAGGCGAGAAACGACAACATATATCGGAGTGTACCAATAGATATAACTAAATTGTAAACTCACATGGAACTGCCATGGATAAAACATGGAAAATATAGGTCCATGAACAATAGAAGTGGACTAATATTCTAAAATAATTAGCATTTCATGAATAATAAATTAATGCTTCAAGTATATATTGTTTCATATATCAATCAAGTTTTCGGATGTTACTTCAAAATATATTTAAAAAAATTGTTATTGTGCCACTTGATTCAGGTAAAGAAAATAATAGAATTTTTCGGAAAGTAAGACAAATGTTTATATTAGAAATTAAAAGAAATAGTTGCTTTTTGAAAACAAGAGGAAAAAAGATTCATTAAAAATTAATTTTAATTTCAAGTAACAAACTTTTATATAACAAAATGAAATTAAGATAATTTTTAATACTAAAAGAATGTCGCTTGATTAATTTCATAAGAAGAATAATTTTCAAAAAAATTGCCCAGGCTAAGCATGGGCTAAAGCGGTTCGTGAGCAAAGAAGAAAAGAAATCGAAGTAGGTAGGGCATAAAAATGGGTCGGATACGGTCCGAATAAATAGATCAAAATAGTATTCGGATCAAAATTGCTTTGTACGGATCCGGATTCGAATCTGTATCCCAACAGTTCTCAATTCGGATATTTTTAAACCCATATCTACCTTATTGGGTTTTGGAGTCGGTCGGTTGTCGAATTTTATCCCATACCATTTTATACCCTAAACCAAAGGCGGATAATGTAAATATGGTGGTGGGTGAAGAATGCAAACATCATCTGGAAAGTTATGCTTGTGAGATAGTAGTGCAATTCTCCTTCACTAAACTTCATAAGCTATTTATTTCTATCGAGACTTTTATTTCTGTTTTTTCTGATAAAAAAATAATTCTGCAAAATAGCACTAATTTTTTTTGTCTGGTAATGTTTTGCAAAATTTTATAATTAAAAATTTTGGATGACCTGAATTCAAGTACCAATAACTGCTTTTAGTAAACTCAAGCAAACACCTAAGTTTATGTAACAACCATAAACAATTACATATGCATTCGTTTGTAGTGTAAGCAATATTTTCCAATCGAGATGTCGATGAAAAAAATATAATAATTATAGTGTCATTTAAACTGAGGTGTTACCAAGGAAATGTTGCCTAACTACAAGAACTTGGAATTTACACTTGCGTATTTTAGCACAGAGTCCAAATTGAAGAAGATAAACCCAAGGCAAAGCTCTCTCACACTCACCGTTGAATCTCAATCAAATGAGACGGCGCTGTTGACTGTAATGAGAGCCTTAACTACGCCTAGTCTTTTGATTCAATTTATGCGTTTGGTTCACACCTAGTGATTTGATTGAAAAAGTCATTTGATTCAATTCCTTGTTCCATGCAAACATGACACTACACCAAAAACCCCATTTAGCCACGCCAACCTGGCCACGGTTCTAAACCGTTGGTATATTTGCCACGGCTAAAAACCGTAGCTATATTTACCAACGGCTTAAAACCGTGGGTAAAAAAGACCTAGCCACGGCTTACAACCGTTGGTACATTTGGAACGGCTAAAAACCGTGGCTAACATTAGCAACGGCTCCAAACCGTAGCAATTATTTGAAACGGTTTTAAACCGTTGCAACAAAATGCTTTAGCAACGGTTCTAAACCGTGGCTACGCATAGAAACGGCTCAAAACCGTTGGCTACGAGGGAGGGAGCAGGAAGTCGAGTCGAGGGAGGGAGCAGCGAAGGAGACGAGTCGAGTGGAGGGGAGGAGGGAAGCTTCGATGGAAGTCGAGTCGAGGGAGGGAGCAGCGAAGGAGACGAGTCGAGTGGAGGGGAGGAGGGAAGATTATTGTCGATGGCGAGTGGAGGGAATGTTGAGCGCCAATATACCCCGCCCAAAATTTTTTTCAGCTTTTCATGTAGCCACGGTTCTGAACCGTGGCTATGGATAGCAACGGCTTAGAACCGTTGCAACAAAATATTTTAGCAACGGTTCTAAACCGTGGCTATGGCTAGCAACGGCTCAAAACCGTTGCAAAATAAAAATTAGCAACGGTTCTAAACCGTGGCTAGGTATAGCAACGGCTCAGAACCGTGGCTACATGAAAAGCTGAAAAAAATTTTGGGCGGGGTATATTGGCGCTCGACATTCCCTCCACTCGCCATCGACAATAATCTTCCCTCCTCCCCTCCACTCGACCTCGTCTCCTTCGCTGCTCCCTCCCTCGACTCGACTTCCATCGAAGCTTCCCTCCTCCCCTCCACTCGACTCGTCTCCTTCGGTGTTCCCTCCCTCGACTCGTCTCCTTCGCTGCTCCTCCCTCGACTCGACTTCCATCGAAGCTTCCCTCCTCCCCTCCACTCGACTCGTCTCCTTCGCTGCTCCCTCCCTCGACTCGACTTCCTGCTCCCTCCCTCGACTCGACTTCCCTGCGCCTTCTTCCCTGCTCCCTCCCTCGACTTCCTTCCTCCCCTCCTTCGTTGCTCCTCCCTCCTTCCCTGCTCTCTCGACTTCCCTCCTCCCCTGGTCTTCCCTCCACTCGGCGTCTTCAAATCAATCAGGCCCTCTCTCGTACAGGTACTCTCTCTCTCTCTTGTATTTTTTTATGAAATTAGGGTTCCGAACAAATTGCAAGTCTTTGAGCATTGTTGACTGTTGATTGCATTGATGTTTTCATTTTGGGAAAAAATAACTAGGTATACAATTGGATTGGGGAAGATGAAGTTTAAAACAAACTTTCAGTATTCCAAGTTTTTATAGATTTGATGTTGGTCGTTTCATATTTTTGTATTTAATTTTTAATTTGATACATGTATTATCCCCTTATCAGCAATAACAAGTGGACGGCAGACACGACCCCCATCTGAAGCTAGGTAAACACACCGCTGCCCGAAAATTATAATTGCACAATGATGTCAATTAATAGCTTGAGATACTGAGAACATATTACAGATATAAACTATACTTAAGGAAAAACAATTATGTAAACAAAAGCAAATAAGAGATTATGTGATGGAAATAAGGCCTGGGAAGTATTTAATTATTCTATTATTTAGTTGGGTTAGGCCAGTTCAGCTCATTAGCACTAGTTAGGGAATTGTTAAGAGTTAGGATTACGGTCAGTGACTTGTTAGGCAAAGAATTTAGGTTATAAATAAGGCTTTACAACCATTAGGTTGATGAATATGAATTGATTTCTTTTATTTGAAATTAGGTTCATAAATTATTTAATTCTCGCTTAGTTGTAGTTTAGTTCTATCAGATAAGTATACTATTTTTAAAAATGGGTAGGATTTAGATCCAGCTGCTGAAATTCAAAGGATCCGGTTCCGGATATGGATACAGTTTTTATAAATGGACCTGGATTTGGTTTACCCTTGGTCAGACCATTTATATTCTGGTTAGTTCACCCATGGGTGGGCCGATACACTATTTATTTTATTTTATTTTTGCATAAAAAACACAAACTGGACATCTCCTCCGTTCAAGCCCATGAAAGATATGCATGTGAAATACATATCAAGTTAGTGGGTGGATACATTATTTCTTTTATTTTATGTCTTGGAAGAGTAGTTGTTTTGAAGTATAGTTCAGTTTTTAGAACAGCATTTATGGGCTTATGGCATCATGTAAATGGTGATTCAAAATTTTGAGATTGAATTACTTGATATTTATTCACGTGTCTATTAGGTATCAAAGCCTTTTTAAGCTCTTTGGATTGATGAAATCGAATTATTTTCAAATGAGCACATATTGGATGAAGAAAACCAATTGTGGGAAAAGACTAGGAGCATCACCGAGTTTTGTTATGGATTTTAGTGTAGAAGCCAAAGCGATGAGGGTGGTAAATTGCAAAAACAAATTGGAATTGGTTTGGGTTGCCAAAAGGTGGTTCTTTTTGCTTTTAGGTAGTTGAAGCCACAACAAGAATTGAACATGAGGCAGTGAAGATGGATGCACTTCATTAGTAGTTGAGTATCTTCTGATGCTTCTCTTGCTGGTTGTGTAGTGTTTTTGGTGGAAACCCAAGTTGGGCTTTGTTGGTGTGGAGATTGAATTGAAAGAGTGGGATGTATAGACAGTGCAAATTGCCATATTTTTTTTTTTTTTTTTTTTCTTCAAGAATTTCTCTAGCTGCTTTCAAGAACCTTCTCTTACTTATGCTTCTTACTTTCCTTTGGTTCCAAAGGAAAACTGAAGAATGTAAAGAAAATGAAACTAGTTTTGATAGAAGTAAGAGAAGAAATAGAATGTTGTGGAATGACTAGGAATGACGAAATAGAGCTTTGCATTAATCACATTAGTCCCAACACCAACAAAAAAACAGGGGAGACATTAGAAAGTCTTTGAGGGACTGCGGTGCACTCTTCATGTTGTGAAGTTGTATTACAAGACAGTAGGATTTGGAACTCAGTTGTAGTGTAGCAATGTCCAAGTTATTGATAGGCTGCTTCAAATGTACATCGACCCCTACAATAATGGGGCTACCATGGTTGTTGTAGTTGCATGATAATAATAGCTCTGTGATGTAAGAATCTTTGAAGGACTCTCCATCTGTTACTGTGGTCTTCACTGCAATTCCATTCACATTCACAGTGCAAGTAGTCATGTTTTGCAAGTGATTCATCACTTGCTTTAATAGTTTCTAACACTCACAAATGGGATTGATTAATCATTATGTCCATGTATTCATATGCCTGACTTGATCATTTGAGCATTTGAGTATTCATATGTCTGACTTGAATAAGAACCTCACAATCAGAATAAAAGAAATGAAACAGAGCCTATGAAGACTGTTTCTGAAGCAAATTCAAAGTTTTGTTTGTGTTGGATCTCATGCCGCAAACTTTTTTAAATTGATTGATATATTGTGTTTTGTTTACCCTCTGACATTTCTTTATGAGTTTCATATTGATTGAATATTAAACAGGGGTCTGAGAAGTAGAAACATGCTTCATAGCAATGTTTAAGACATTTCTACAACATGTTGAAACAACTCTTAGCAAACAGCATAGCTTTTCATTTAGTTAGACATCCAGTACATTAACTTTTAATAATGAATAAACACACAATGTAGATGGGAATGTAGCTCCCAGAACTTGTGCTGTAAGCTATGATTCTCAACCCTCATTATGAAATAGGATAAAAGGGGCTCTTCGGTTTTAATCTTTGAATGTAAGGTATAGAAGAAGTTGCCCAGTTTCTTGTTGATATTGAATGAAATAGGATTCGGAGCCTACAACTATTTAAATTATGGAAAGTTTTCATTCAGATATGCCTGCTCTTTATTCACTATCTATACTAAAGCAAGTACGACCTTCATATTTTTTTAATCTTAACATCAATCTATCAAAATGGTCTATGAATCTCCTCTGAACTTGACTTCTTATTGAACATCAGTTTAACCCACTCCCAAGTGTTGGTATTCATCTCTTTGCATATCAAGTGGCATAATGATTAGTCTGTTGCTTTCTCCCATGCTAGACTTGATTTCCTTTTGCCATTAGGTACCGATTTCAAACTCTAAAATTCATAAGACTATAGCTGCTGACTGTAGACATATTTTATACATATAAAGAGTGAGTTAACTTTCATGACCGACAAAGGAAATTCAGAGGCTTTAGGCCTGTATAGAATATAATACTCATCACTACCAATTGTTTCTTTTTCTCATCTTGATTTTCATCATGAACCTAATTTCCTTAGGAATTCTAGGAGAGTGACCACACCCTTCCTTCTACATTGTCTATCCAACAATTCTGTCTGAAAGTAGTTTTTGTTAAGAAACTAATTACTTTTTTTAATCATCCTCATTATCATTATCATTAATATCTTCCCTTTTTCATACTCTATTTCGTCATTCCTAGTCATCCTAATCTTCTTATCTATAAATGCTTTATAAAAAACTATTTGTGGTGATATGTTGTGGAATGAAATTATCTATAAATGTGGTGTATATAGTTGATTCTTATATCTTTTTGTTTGATAATGGTTAATATCTATAACTGTCTTCATTGATAGAGATGGATAATACTCGCGGCAATGATCTCTCCACCATTGATGTCACCAGATCTACAAATGATGACATTGAAGTTAAACAAACCATACAGTTCAACGTCCACGGTTTAGCAGTTGGACATGGTGCTAGAAATTTCAATAAAAACATTGGAAAGCTTGTTGAAACCCTGGTGCCCATCAAATTCAAGGGTTGGCACCATGTTACTGACAACTACAAAGAGGATGTGTGGAATGACCTCAAGGTGAGATTTTACATATTTGATTTTCATAATGTCTTATATTATTTTCAACTTATATCTCAATGGCTTATTTGCAGCGTGAATACGACATTCCAAATTATGTGAAAAAGAGTGTGCATTTGAAAATGCCTGAATATTATAGAAGGTTCAAGGCACATCTTAGGAAGAATTATTTGGATAAGTATCTTACCATTGAGGAACAAGAGAAGCATGTTCCAAATGGTGTAAGAGAGGAGGATTGGAAGGAGTTTGTTCGCCATGAGAGCACCCCTGAAGTGAAGGCAATTAGAGACCAAAATGCAAAAAACAAAAAGGCTTCAAAGTATGTATGGGGGGGTGGCCAAAAGAGTGCTGCAGAAGTAGAGTACGAAATGGTAATTGAGTTTCTAGCTACTAGTACAATATTATATACCATTTAACTTTATAGGCTGAGACTAATTACTTTCAAGTATATAGGTTGAGAAGAACCCTGATGGAGAACCAGTCACACGCACTGACATATGGATTGCCTGTCACACGGGAAAGGATGGAAAACCTACGCGTGGTTCTGAACAATATATGGTATGTGCCCAATGATGTCTTTTATACCCAATTCTTAATTTACTTTGTAGTTGTTTGAATATTATTTGTGTCCTGATTTATTTTATTTTTTCATTATTTTGAAGGAACAAGTTAAAGCAAAAAAAGCTGCATTGCAAGAATCTTCAACTCAAGGTAACATTGACCTCACTATTGATGAGGATCCTCTAAGCCAAGTGTTTGGCCAAGAAGCGAGGGGACGTACTCGTTGTGTTGGAACCACTGTCTCTAAAAGGAAGTATGATGCTGCACTTCCCGCTCGTTCATTGCTATTGGAAAAAACATTGGAAGCCAAAAAAAGGGAAGAAAAATATGAAAGATTGGAAGAAAATGTTAGATGGATACGAGAGAGACTTGAAAGTGGAACTTATGTAAGACCATCAACAAGTGAGGGAATACAAGGAGTTGTTCAAAGAACTGAAGATACACCGTCATCCGGTGCACAATCGACAAGGCAACCAGATAATCCATTACCTCCATCTTCGTTACCACCATCTCAGTACCTCCATCTCCATTACCACCATCTCCATTACCATCATCTTCTCAAGGTGTTGCGAGGTTTCCTTCTCCAAGCAATCCTGTTCCTTCAGTGTCAAGGAGATACAAAGTTTGTGATTGGGAAAGGAATGTCATTGCAATAACATTAGAGGTTGTAGATCCTATCCATCAATTCTCTTGCGCTTGTCATGGATCATTGAACCCTGCAACAGAGATCAGACTTTCCTTGTGCTTCAAATTCAAGACTGGGGTGAAACTTTACAAAAGTGATCCAAAAGGAGACAAGATGGGGGATTTGGACGTTGGTGATTTCTTCGTATGGTGTAGAACTCATGCGGAACTTGATGATTGATAGGGGCATCTGAGTTGAATGCAATCCATGTAGTTGATCTTCAAGGTCCATCTGCATGTTGAATGAGTTATCGCGGGAACAAGTATGCGAGTACGTGACTATCTTGGTTCGATTCTTATTCCTTTTTATTTGATCTTCGTATCTGATATGGCCATTCACCATTTTTTAATTTATATTTTTCGTTCAATTGTCAGCTAAAGTATTCTTTTTCTTAATGTTCTTTTGGTTCAACATGATGTGTGGTAACACCTTCGTTGTTTATGTACCCTAAACAAGAGCCATTCAGATCTCCCTCTGTTTCATGTTCAACCTGCAGCTCCTTTACATTGTCGAGACCACTGGTCTTTTTCCTACTCTTAACAGTTGTCATCATTGATCTTGTACATAAAGCATATCAAATGTTAACAAACTTTTACTACATTTATTACCTGCTTACGTTCTAGGTTTTAATTTTTCTTTTGTTATTGTCAACTAACAGAAACAAAGTTCAGCAGTTGAGAAAAGCAAAATCAGTTTTCCAAAGCTGACAAGAAAGTTGAAGATGAAGCGGAATCTGCTAATTTGAAATGTGAATCTGCTAAATTCATCCTTTTTCATGAACTTTCCCATAATGTTCTTCTCATCCTAGTTATGTCATTAATGAACTGCAGGTTCTTGTGGAACAGTATATCATGGTCTATGGTATGGCTCGGTATGTTTCTGTTCCTCTACTGCCTTTTATTGACTGTATTGTGAGGCACGGGTTTGAAATGAAAGGGAGATCTCTTATATGATAATGAATATACGGCAGGTTATCTAGAAGGAGGGAAATTCAATATAGGCTGCTCTTTTACGGTGTTCTCCTAATCATGAGGGTAATTAGAAGGGAGATCTCTTATACGATAATGTAGTTATGATATCAATTGAAGATCAAACTAGTTCTATCAAATTCAATACAAGAAACCCAGGAATTGACAATTGATTTTGTTAATGTGTTTGTTGTTTTCTTTCCATTTGTTGTGTGATTGTGTTTGTTGCTTCAATTGCTGAAAAATGTACTAATAATTGACATGTAATGACCTCTTCGGTATTGCTGTTCTTGTACAAAACTTGCAGCAAGAGACAAGAGTTCCTGATGTGGATATCCGTGGTTCCTTTAAGGTAGATGAAAACTTGGACACTGATACATTGGAGTAGCAATTGGATGAGGTAACTAAGAAGAGGAAAGAGTTGCAACAGAAGGAAATCGATCTGCAGGCTATCATCATGGCCCGGAAACTAATGGAAAAGCCGAATAACTCTGGTTCGCAACGTAAAAGGCCAAAAAAGGCTGCTCCCAAGGTAAATTGGTATTTCCAATTTTTCTTTGATATTTAAATTTCTTTGGTTTGTTCAGTTTTAGTTTTGTAATATAGTTACTTGAGGTTTATAACATGCTCATAAATCATAATAAAATTCTAAAAATGAGTAGATGGTATTCAGTTTTGCCGAAAAATACATTCTCTTGAGTCTATTTAAGCTGTTTTTTAAAACAAAATAATGTGAATTGCAGGCAAATGCTCAGATCGTTGCTGACATGGATGAACATAACAGTAATGTGCAGAACGAACAACAGGACAATGATGCTTCTAAGATCAAGGTTTGGCTTTTAACTTCATTTTTAGAATTTTCCACGTTGATTTAGTTGTTGAGTTTCACTTAAGCTTGTAGTTGTTGATTTTCACTTAAGTTCTTAGTTGCTGAGTGCTTCTGTATCCTGTGTACTTGTCTTTTTAGTAGTACTTCCTTGCATTTAAAGGCATAAGATAGGTTTCTAGGTTTTTTAGATGAGCCTGTCTACGAAGTAGTAGGAAGTTTAATAACATTTAGCATTACCCGAGGCACACTAGCAATTCTCATAGTTGATTGTGGAAATGAGCAAGTGGGTTGCTTGAGACATGCAGAGTGAACTCGTAAAGGCATGTCAAAGGCACGCAGAATGATACAGTTCTATGAGAACTGCTGTAGCCTTGTAGGGTACATACTTGCATGTAATAACATATGAATATGAATGCTCATGAAGAATGCTGAGTCAATACCCTAGTATATGAGATGTGTTAAGATCATGCTTTAGTAGTGCATTACATAGTGCTTGGGTTAGGATATTGGATCTTTGATAATTCAAAAGTTACTGTTGTCTATCCTAGTTTATGGTTATTGGATATCTTGTTTCTGTTTCCTTGGTTTAATTTGTTTCTGAATTCCTGAGGTTTCTTGGTGCAGAATGCGCCATCATTGATGGTAACCAGTGAGAATGCAAATTAATCCAAGTCAGCAGTGGAGTTTAAAAAAGGGATGCTTGTAGAAGTCAGTAGTGAAGCTGAGGGTTCTGTTGGTGCTTGGTTTACCGGAGTGATTGTTCAATCAGCTGGAGATGATAAATACTTAGTGGAGTACAAGTGCAACGAAAATGAACTGTTGAGAGAAGAAGTGGATAATTTGCACATCAGGCATGACCCCTCTTCCCATCCGGATGTTGACTGTTTCAGTCAGTCTGAGGAAGTTGATGCTAGGTACAGTAATGGATGGTGGTCTGGTGTGATTTCAAAGGTTGTTAGCGACAAGATGTACTCTGTCCACCTCAAGGAGAAGAATGAAGAATTGGAGTTTGGGCATTCTGATTTGAGGCTTCATTATGACTGGGTTGATGGAAAATGGACCAGACCTTCACAGGTATAACGTTTCTTCATCTGATGGTTAACAAAGCTATTAAATTTTTTTGCCTAAGCATCCATGAACAATGTTTTCAACTTCTCTAAGACTCCTGTAATTACCTGTTGTAGTAATGTTTGACATGCTAAACTGATAGTTGTGTGACCGCTTTAGCTTTTCATTACGAGGGTAGCATTTCTTGTAAGCATCCATGAACCTTATATAAAGCATTCAATGCGGTTTCATTTTTCAGACAGAGCATTCAGATTGTAAAAGATAGAGATGCCTGAGTTTTGTGTAACTGGAGGAACTGGATTTATAGCAGCTTACTTGGTGAAAGCATTACTAGAGAAAGGCTACAATGTCAGGGCGACTGTTCGCAACCCAGGTTTCTTTACTCTCTTTTTTTGTTACTACTTGACTAAAGGAGGGCAAACCCAACTTTCAATTTGCAGGATTTGACATGTTTTGGCCTTGACTTCATGAACAAACCACTGATAGATACCTTTTCTTTTGATAGAGGACGTAGAAAAAGTTAAGTTCCTATGGGAAATGAATGGAGCAAAGGAAAGACTAAAGCTGGTAAAAGCTGATCTCATGGTGGATGGGAGCTTTGATGATGTCATACAAGGTGTAGACGGTGTCTTCCATGCTGCATCCCCCGTTCTTGTGTCCCAGGATGATCGCATCCAGGCAAGTAATTCTGTCAAAATCTTCAGATGTTATGATTTTGTATGCATTTCCAGAGAAGGCTTCATGGATAATCTCTTTGGTCTGATCCACTCATGATTCGCTGATTTTTGCTTATTTGGTCCATTTTATGGTGAAATGTGGTGTTTTTGGAATTGCTTTCTGTCTGAGTGTGTTGTTGAATTGTGGTGAAATGGGGTGTACTGATTCAATTATACCACCCCTTTTTCCCATTTTGTTTTCTGAGTGAATGTGTTAAAATTTTGTTGATTACCCATTGTGACTTAGCTTCTTAGCATCTGGACTTCTTTTCGCATGGTAGACATGGCCATATGGGTTTGTTGAAGTCTACTTGTATCTCTTGATAATTTGCACTAATTGGGTGTGATCCCAGGTTTAGTTTGAAAATAATCAAGTATAAAGCTTGAGTTTTTGCATGATTGTGTTGGATAAAAATGTCATGGTTTGTTACTATTCCATGAATTTGGGAATGTAGAACTTCTTCTCCAACTATCTTGTTTGCCTTAGTTGTGATAAACTCATATTGAAGTTTTGACTTTAGAGAGAGAGCAACATGCTTCATAGCATTAAACACAATGTCTCATTCACAGGCATGCCCTGTTTCGGTGAAATCCAAAACTGCAGAATATGAGATGGCTAAATCTTGCCTGAAGAATTTGGAAAGATGTTGTCAAAAGGTTCTGTCTGTATCATTTCTGGAATACCACATTATAAAATGGTTTAGGAGAATGGTAAGTAAAAGTCAGGAAAAAGGAAAATGGTTTAACGAAATTGTTTAGAGTTCAAGGCTAAATGTATTATGATCTTTCACCTGCTTTTGTATTGGATAGTGCATAATGTGGGAGCGGCACCAATACAAGCCTCATATTATAAGCCTCAAATGACTTTTGAAATACTTATGAGAAACACTGATGACACATTTCAATTTTTAGTAAAATGTGATGCACTGCTTTCCACCTTCACTCTAAAACCACATGTTGGATGGTCATATATATGGAACTAGAGTTTTTTTTTTTTTTTTTTGTCTTCCCTATTGATGTTAGACATCTGTCTAGAAAAGTGGTCATCACGTCAGACTCCCTTCTTATGTTTGCTTTCCAAAATCTCTAATTGAGTTGGTGTCTTTCTCAAGACATGAGGATCGTTCAGTTGATGATAAATGCAAGAGGTTTTTGAAGGAGAGTTTAGGAGTTTCCAGTGGTAATAGGAGGAGCTACCCTATTCTTGGTGGTAGGCTTCATTTTATGAAATTTGAGATTAAGAACAAGTGCTTAGATTTTATTTATTCCAAGCAGCTTCACCGTGGCGGCATACAAAATTTAACCAAAGTATTACCATTGCAGCGATGCTGATGTTTACTTCATTCTGAAAGTTTTCTTGTGCTTATATATTAGTTTCTTATCGATAGGTATTGATCCACGAGGTTGGCATGTTCAGGCCCAAGTCAAAGATAACAAAATAATAAAGGTAAAGTATCTCAGTGCTAGGGCAGTAGTTTTTTTCCCCTTCTTTATGAAGTTCCTAATACTGTTGCAACTCTTAATGAAAAGTTCTTGAGTTTTGCTGATATGCGGGTGTCTTGCTGTTCTATAATTTGTTTGTGCAATCTTGTAACTCATTTTTGACAGATTGATGGAAGAACCTGTTGCTTATAGAAAGCTGGGGTTGACCAATCTTTTGGAGCTAAGAGAAGAATGCTTGAGGGAGTTCCTTTTTGTGGATGCCTATGGATCCATAAAGCACAGGTACAAACACCTAAATGTTGACATTGAATCCATGCAACAAATTAAATCCTGTTACTTTTTAAGTGTTTGTTTTGCATACCTTTTATTTCACTTGATCAATTCAAAACCTGAAAGAACTTTACTGGCGTTAAAAAATTTAGGAACGCCCATTATAATTTTACAACGATCATTGCACTTTTTAAGTGGGCCCGGGATATACTGACTATGCATTCGCAAACAGTTGAGTATTTATAGTGTGTCAATGGATTTAATATAACTACTGATTTTGAAATTACAGAAGCTTCTCAATGATGAAATTTATGAAACATCTGAAAATGAAACAGGAATAACAAGAAAAACAACAACGACGACGACAATAATGTTAATATCGAATTGACATTGAATGTAAGGTAGCTACAAAAACAATGTAAAGAATTCTGTTTAATAGAGATGTTCCATTAAAATTTTATTTTGGATGATTGAAGAAAGGAAAAGATGAGTACTTAAATGAGTCAGCTAAACTATTTGCCTGTTACCAAGTTACTGCCAGTGGCTTAATATGCTTTACAGAAAAGTGTTACTTATCAATTGCTTAAAATCATTTCGAAGCCACTATAAACTGCCCTATAGGTGATTAGACAAGCCAGCTTTTGGCAGATTTTAGTAGCTATGGGACCATCTGAAAGTTTATTAACCTTAAAACCCTTAAGGTCCCAAAACTGCACTATCCAAGCAAACAAAGACTCAAAATAGAGCCCATGAAAATCTGCAGGTGAACTCTGAACCCCATAGTGTAGAGAATATTTTCTACACTATCACTAAAAATTAGAAACCTTAATAGAAAAAGTTAAAGTTTTTATGTTCTTTCCACACAATCTAATATACCGCAAAGGAAAGGAGTTTCCATTACCTCTTACCTTTAGAATTAAGGTGTGATTTTGATGTCTTAGATTTTGATGTCCAACCAGGAAATGATTTTTTTTGCTGATTTAATTTTTATATGTTTCATGCTAGATATTATTGGTTGGATTAGATTTTAATCTTCATCTGACAACAGGATGATGATCACTTGCGTAGTTATTTTCAAAATGGTTTCTAATTGCATGTTTTGTCGACAAGTTATTAGTTTTCAAAATGGTTTTCAAACTTTTTGTCGACAATTTCTCAATTTTAAATTTATAAATGCTAGGAAGCTGCTGAGGAGTTGGCTCCACGGTTGGAAGTCATTTTGCACCATCTCTTGTGTGCTTTTGGGCAATATCAGGTTTGTTTTATATAAGTGCTCTTTCACTTTACATTTTGGCTATTATGTCAAATATCTGACACTTGCTAATCCCTTTTTGTCTAAACTCTTTTAGAAACGAAACCTTCGGATTGTATATAAATGATGCTAACGAAACCTTCAGGTATCATGTAATGTCTTTCATCTTGTTGACTGCCAGCATTGAACAAAAATAGTAAGTTAACTTGTTCTCTATGATGATGAATTACAGCCAAGATATCTTGAGATTTTAATGCCTCCAGTGATTGCAAAGTGGCAGCAGCTTTCGAATGCCAACAGAGATCTTTTTCCCTTGCTCGAGTGTTTTACATCTATAGGACAAGTATTTTTTCCCTTGCCTGAGTCATTTTAAAAAATTTCTATTTGATTAAACAGCTGTCAGGCTCATGTCGAACTAATACTTTTAACTTATAGTTCTACACGACTTATTTTTTTTAAACTTTTGGAAGTCTCTTCTAGACCGAATGAAACAATAGAGTTTTTATACTCTTGTTCTATCTGTTTCAGGCATTAGGTTCTGGGTTTGCTCAGTTTGCAGAACCTGTGTTTCAGATGTGCATAAATATCATCCAGACTCAGCAATTGGCAAAGGTTTGTACATACTTTTGCTGTGTATATCACTCCTTCAGCTTCTGCAGATCTGCATTGTGTTTTAGTTCTTATCCATTTATTGGCCTAACATGGAGGTGTTTTGAAAGGGACATCACCCAGTTGTATTAGGAATAATTATGTATTTGATTAAGTGATCATGTTGGAGAGGTTTGGAGCAATCACGATGACCAATTGCTTGTAATATGTTGAATTATTATTGATAATTAATTTGTTTAATTCAGGCTGAATTAGTTCATCCAATTTATGATTCTTTTGTCTTATTTGTGTGGACTATGTGTAAGGACTGATTTTGCAGGTGACACAGCTGTGATTTTGCTGCAGCAGCAAAAAAAAATATAAATTTTTTTTTTCGATTATATTAATTTGCAACGGTTTCAAAGCGTTGCAACAAACCAGATTTTTTTTTTTTTATTTTGTTTTACCTACCCACGGCTTAAAACCGTCGCTAGCACCTTTGCCACGGTTTAATTCACAATATTTAGCCACGGTTTATAACCGTTGCCACAGTTAGCCACGGCTATAAACCGTTGCTAAATGTAGACACGGTTTAAAACCGTTGCCAATATATACACTTAGCCACGGTTTAAAACCGTTGCCATGGTTAGCCACGGCTTTAAACCGTTGCTCCTTTTAGACACGGTTTAAAACCGTTGCCAATATATACACTTAGCCACGGTTCAAAACCGTTGCCATGGTTAGCCACGGCTATAAACCGTTGCTACTTTTAGACACGGTTTAAAACCGTTGCCACTATATACACTTAGCCACGGTTCATAACCGTTGCCATTATTAGCCACGGTTCATCACCGTTGCTAATAGTTACACTTTGTAACGGCTTAGCACCGTTGCTAATGTTGCTACGGCTTAAAACCGTTGCTCATTTTATGGCAACGGTTTAAAACCGTTGCTAATGTCTGCAAATAACGCCCCCCCACCCAACCATAAAACCGTTGCTACAATGTTTAGCAACGGTTTTTAGCCGTGACAAAAAATTTTGCGACGCCCCTGTAGTCCACGGCTCTTAGCCGTGGCAATGTCTTACGCCCACGGTATAAAACCGTGGCTAATGGGGTTTTTGGTGTAGTGTGAGGAGACTACTCTACTCTCGTAGTATGGGGAAATCTCATCTTAATTAAAATGAAATAAAAATTAACAAGTTAAGATAAATAAATTAACTTGTTCATGGATACGGCTCAATCACAAAAATCTTATAGTTATTTATCAGTAGCATCAATGCAATGAATCTTGGAATGGAATGGAAAGAGACTTCATAGGCCAATTTTATGTGGAAAAATTTATAACGGACCTACAATGCTTGACCTACAAACTCAGTCAGTCAATCCTTGGAAAAGGAGAAAGGGATGGACAGACTGATGCACTACCAAATACTCCCTGTCACCCCTCTTTTCAATAATCTTATCGTAATGTTTGATGAGGGAGGTGGGAGGGATGGAGAAAATGTTTGATGTGGGTAGGGTTTTAACCATACGATGTGTCTCGAGATACATATTTTATTTTTACCTTCCAAACCATTGACTCACCTCGAGATCCAATTATAAGTTGTCTGATGCCAACATTGAAGGGTAACATAGTAAACATGTGTAACAGTATTTATTGTTTCAAACTATTCATCCATGCTTAAAAGACATAAATATCTACACAAAAATCTAAAATGTTCTCAATTCGGATATTTTTAAACCCATATCTACCTTATTGGGTTTTGGATTCGGTTAAATCCATATCTACCTTATTAACAATTAATGGATTCGGTTAAACCCATATCTACCTTATTGGGTTTTGGATTCGGATATTTTTAAACCCATATCTACCTTATTAACAAGTTAATGGATTGTGGACTCCTAGTCTGCGGTGAATTGTAAATATGAAATCGATTAGGGATAATCCCGAATAAGCTATTTATTTGGAAAGAAGATAAGTTTAAAATAAATTTAAAAAAAATCCAACAAATTGTGGTTGTTGATATTTGTTAGGAACGGTAATTTTTTTAGTGCCTATAAAAAATGTAATTTCTTAGTGATATTTTGTCCCTAATCTGTTAATCCTTATATTTAATTAATTTGGTATATTTGTGCAAATTAATTAATTATATTTTAGCATATACACATATAGGTAAATTCGGACTAATTTGAAATTGCCTAAACTATCGAAAAACAGGCTTGGATTTACACAATAATGTAAATGGTATTGGTGTTGAGTAAGTGGTATGCACCTTGCAATCATAATCAGCATGCATTGAGGTATAAAGGTAGTCGCTTAAAGTATTTGAAAATGTGAATTATTGGTGGCTACCCCACCGTAATCATGGAGCCTAAGAAGAAGAAGAAGACCCAAGTTGTAGCTAGGTAGCTATAAAGGGAGATTACAAATTCCTTGTTCCATGCAAACATGAGGACACTACTCTACTATCGTAATATGGAGAGATCTCAACCACGTCCTTGTAACATTATTACTATTATTGTGCTATGTTGCATTCTCAACATCATTCCCACTTGGTGCAGCCAAGGCACAAACAAGAGTGCACACTGTGTACACGTCGAAAGGCGAGCACTTCTCGAGTTCAAACGTTCCCTCACTCATCCTTCCAACAAGCTTCGTTCTTGGGTTGGTGAAGACTGCTGCCATTGGGCTGGAATCTGGTGTGACAGTAGAACCGAACACATCATCAGATTGGACCTGCGCAACCCAATTCCATTTAATTGGACCCGTTATTATGAAAACAATCGCACTTCTGATCCAATACATGCGAAATCAACCTTAGTGGGCCAAGAGGTAAATCCTTCCTTACTTAACTTGAAACATTTTAAACACTTGGACTCGAGTTCCAACAATTTTTCTGGATATCGAATTCCCAATTTCCTTGGGTCATTTCTGAATTTGAGATATCTTAATCTTTCTTCCTCTTTCTTTGCTGGTATTGTTCCGCAACATCTTGGAAATTTGTCTGCCTTACGATCTCTAGATCTAAATGTCAAGACTCACTTTGATGAATTTCCCGGACTGTGTGCTGTCAATTTGGACTGGGTGTCACGTTTATCTCATCTCAAGTATCTTGACTTGAGTGTCGTGGACCTTAGTCACCCATCT